>CM061920.1:132254954-132512192 GCA_031002005.1 Vandiemenella viatica
TGTGCAGTATTATACTTTAACATGTTTTTATTACATGTTGCATTATTTCTCTTCCCAACTAACACTTCCTGTACGTTTCTGCATCCGTTAAAGGCGTATTAATCGACCAGTTCTGGTTTATTAGCATTTGCGCTTCGATAACATGGAGAGTATTTATTTTAGGCCTCTCTTAACGCCGCTGTATAATTTACGATCGACGCTGCCCTGCCTCCTATATTTACCTTATAAATTTTATTTATGGAGGGTGCAATCGCTTCAGGAAGCATCCATTTTAATACGCCTGAAAGAATTAGGTATAGCGGTGAAGTACGGCGAGCGCTCCCCGTATTAAGGAAAACAACTTAGGGGAGTAGTGAAGGCCTCCACCCGCTCAAGTCGCACCATAAATACAGTCACTTCCGCCTTGCGTGTGAGTGTATTCGGCGGACGAATGTTCCCCATAAAACGGGGTAGCTGCCGCTTATCTTCCCACCTCGGGCGACTTGTATTTATTTCTGAATCATCCTAAAAGCTGCTTGCTCAGCGGTCTGGCTTACTGGAAGCCACACCTGTGCTACTTATTCACATACGTCACAGCTTTGGCACTCAATTGCTGCGGGGAAAATTCTTCAAAATTATCTGTGATATACTTGCACGTTATTGTACTGATCAGTTGGCGGTGCGTCCTAAATCGCCGTCATAGAGTGCAATAGCGTTGTTCTGAACTCAACAGAGCAATATCGTTGTTTTCATCTCAGAAACTTTGCTGTACACAAACAGTTTAACATTCACAACAAAATTTCTACATTCACTTCCATGAAGTGAATGGTCAGCAACGAAGTGCCTAAATCAAGGCTGCCCAGATGCCCGCCGCCGCATTTGAATTTGCCCGCCAACGGCAGCGGTCTGGAATATACAACTCAAAAACCTCTGCAAAGGTATTATACATGTTTTTTACTCTTTGATTCTAATAAAAAAAAACCTCTGCAAAAATCTCATTGATTTTTTTTTACTTTTTGTTATTGTAATTAACTATGTTATCTTATATTTTTGTTATACTTAAATATCTATTGTAACTATAGACAAGTATTATGTGGCCCGCATGCTAAGTTAGAATCGAAATCGTGGCCCACAGACGTACCTAGAATCGAAATTGTGGCTCATCTCCAAAACTGGTTGGGTAGCCTTGACCAAAATCAACCGGACCCCGTAATATAGCGGGAAAAACGCTCGGAAAAAGAAGAGTCTTCTTCGTCAAAATAAAACGAATCTGAGCTTGTCACCCATACATAAATACCGTGACGTTTTTTAATTGTTTTAACTAGGTGTGGCATCTTTCGTTCTGACATAAAATTTCATTTCACACTCTAAATAGGCGTCATTTCGGAAAATTACAGTTACTTGTTACCCGGGTTTGGCGCTGCTGGTGATTTGAACGTTTCGATACCAACCCGAGGCCTTCGTCAGGGCTTCTTCGATTTAATGTATCCGCATTTCAGACTGGATGAAGTTTTTTCCGGCAGAGATGCTGTTGTTTCTCCTGAAAAGAGTGTCCGGTGTTACAGAGAGAATTTTTGTATAACGTAAAATTAGGGAATCCATATAAATTTATATAAATCCTAAAAACATCAACAAAGATGGGGGTTATGGATTGAGTAAATGTGGAAGTATGTTCTCGCAGACGAACACTCCACAAAGCACAAACACTCTGCAACAGCGGACACAGTTTGCCGGAGAAACAACACCATGTCTGCCGGAAAATATAAACAGTTATTCCAATGTACGAAGCGGATACATCAACTTGAAGCAGCACTGACATAGACCCTAGCATGGGACCAAAACGTTCACATCACCAGCAAGAAACCCCAAAAATTGCAGTTTTCCAAAATTTATTTTCATTGTGAGAGCAACATAGAAACCACTTCAGCGCAATCACGCTTGCTGTCGTGGGAAACATTTACATTTTGCTTTATAAAATTGATCTTGTACTAAATTTGGGTAATAGAGAGTGCAGCAGACCATAAGAGAGTGGTGAAAGGAGCCAAAATAAATATTAAAAAAGTTTATACCAGAATGTAATAAAATAGTGATCTGAAAAGTGTGTTGCTAAACATAATTTCGCGTCGTTCGATGATTAGATGTTTCCTAACCTTGCTTACAGTACGGCTACAGTTGATTGGAAAGTGTTAATTAATTTGACACTCTCAGTCAAGGTATTACCCCTCTGCAGTAGTCTCGATGCTGTCACCAAGCGTGGTGGTGTAACGGATAGCGTTCTGGCCTCGCATTCGGGAGGACTGTGGTTCGAGTCCCCGTCCGGGCATCCAGATTTGGGTTTTCCATTGTTTCCCAAATCACTCCAGGCAAATTCCGGGTTGCTTCCTTAAAAAAGGCCATGGCCGATTTCCTTCCCATTCCTTGCCCCCATCCTTTCCCGTCTCTAAAGACCTCGCTGTTGAGAGACGTAAAACAGTTAAAAAAAATCGATGGTATCGAAAGAAAGTTGGTACGTGTGGCAACGTAATCTGGCTAGCGTCGCGTGACAGTTGCATTGTGACCTAAATTGCTTGTCTGTCTGGCTGCCACGTAGCTGGCTATGTCGCTAGCGAATCTGCGAATAATTTACGCAGCTGCATTAAAGATGACTCCTGTCTTTGGCACTAACTCCTGTTTGACCTCCGGCTGGATTATCTCTCGAAAGCGGTCCGTCGAGTTCGTTTTTTCCCTTTTGTTCACGTTTCATGCAGCCTCATACTTACTTTGTTTATTACTGTATAGCGATCGATATTTCCGGAGTTACATATTCTCATTGAAATATAAACCCACCACTGAAGTGCCACCAATTGGATGGAACAAGGTTCATATCCAGGGCCAGTGTACAGGCCGTTTTGATTACAGTTTTTACGCGGTTTTACGTAATCACCTAGGAAAATGATGGACAGTCCTCTATCTACCACTCATAAATTACACGTTTCACAAACAAAATACACATTTGTCTTATGGAACGTGGTTACACGTTTAACATACAGGTGGCGATGCTTCATTTCTTTCAGTAAAATAGTGCACATGGTTGGGGCGGTGGATACTGGCAATAAAATCTCTGCCAGCCCTCACTAGGGTCTCACAACCAAATATGCCATACGCTAAAAACATGCAATACGTACTGCATCAGACGTACTAAAATTTCCAATTACAGCAATTGCCTTAGTGCTTGACTTTTAATATGGGTACATTTTGCGAAGAACGCATGGCTCCTTTTCTCCTACACGAATTCTGTGAGTTTGCGTGGGTGCTTAAATTTCTATAGTTGCATTTGCACGGTAATTATTTTATGTGATTCCCGTCAGTCACACAAGACTTTGTAAACGAAATGATTAAGAATCTTGGATCCGAGAATCCTAAAGCAGTTAACATATTGTATTATTGAAAGTGCATATAGTTGAAAAATATATAATTAACAGGAACCTTAAACTGCTACAAAGCACGTAGTAGAAATATTGAGGCGACTAACGCTGGCTTCTAAACCCGTCAGATGACGGGTAAGATTTTGTCTACGGCTCTTCAATGTAGGTATTTTAGAAGCGGTGAAGGACTGGGGACAAGGAACTTACAGTAATTCGACCATTGCTTTTTGAAAGAACCATTCCGGCTTTCACCCGGAGTTATTTCGGGAATTTATGGAAAAACGAAATTTGGACGGGCATTCTAACCCCGTTTCAAAAACTGAAAGCTACCGCAAACTCACCACGCTCTGTTGCAGATAACGGACCTTAATGCGTTATCGAGACGTCATCATATTTTAGATCTGTCTGTCCTGTAAATTAATGGAAACATGCTACTTGATTCTCTCAATAATAGCCTCTCATGTTGCATAAACGAAATTCAAATTTTAAAAATACAGTGCAATGAAGGCGGTCTCAGTATGGGCGGAGGAAAGAAATGATGCGAGTAATCACGTGTAACTCTCCACTGGCCATGTTCATTGCCTAAATAACAATTGTATTGAACAAATTAATTGATGGATTAATTTTGTGACTTTTACTTTCTTTCTTTTTTTTTTCAAATTAATTTTATGGATCTGTCGCCACATTTAGGATTTGACGTACAGTAAACGCTGCCATAGTAAGGCCACTGATTGTCATATCATTGATGTTTATATCGCGATTAAGTAATGGTGGAACGGAACTTTGTTCCATGAGACTAATTACTAATGGTGTGGTAAATAGAAAAAGCCTTCTTTTTGCATTTTACTTACTGTAATATTGGGTCTGTTGTCTTTTTCAATACAGGACTGATATATGTTGCACGGAACAAAATTTTTAAATATTAAATTTTTCCCTATTTTGTTTTTTTTTTTCAAGGTAAATTTTAAATTCTTCTCTGAGACGTAAAGTGCAGAAATCAGGTTTTTGTTTATTAGGCTTATTGGGTATTATAGTTCACACACTACGTCACTTTGGCCATAATTTGTGAGGAATGTTACATTTCATACGATTTGACAAACTCTTGTTTTCCCCATTCTTCGTTGTTTTAATTTCCATGATGGCGCCGGTGGATGCGTACAGGCTGGAAACGGAGTAAGTTGTTTGTTTTAATTTACTTTGATATTAGCCTGCACACTGTACAGTCCGCGATAAATCGCACATGGTAAATTTTCCATAATTTTTTTTAGTGTTATTATTTTCTGCATGTACCGAGCAAATGAGGATAATGTATGATAGTTTTGCTTAGGATCAATTTTAATTTTATGATCATACATTTCTTTAGGTAGCTTAACTTGTAGCGGTTTACTGCTCGTTGACAAAGAGGTTATTGAAGCTACTCTCTTGTCTTCCAAAGCAAGTAACAGATATTAAACCATAAACTATCATTCAACGAATGGCTTGGCACTAAGGTCGCTTTGACTAGCCATCGAGATGGTCAGCATCACAGTCTAAACAAGGCTGGTACCCCGTTTGGCTTTGGTTATTTTCACTCATTTTAGTGTTCTTGTCAAAGCCTAAGTAGCCTTGAAATACTACACTGCCTTTCAAACAACCCCCGCAAATGTTTCAAATGAAACATGCAGCACTTTGTTCGCAGTCTTTGAAATAATACCTGTTGGAGTGGACATAAAATTGTACAGTAAACTTTCTCTTGTTACAAAGAGCTGCCCATTTCAGCTTTTAGCAACTTTGATGCGTAATATAGCGTGACACCCTTAAATTCGCGGAACGTGTGGGATGCTGAAGCGAGCGTCGCTAGAAGTGCTTCCTGTAGGACTTCAGTATGTGTATCCATCAAGTAGGGGGAATGTGAAAAATTTAATAGGCCCTACCTGTACGAAAGCTCTTTTCCATTTGTATAGCTTCAGTGTATCTATTGGCTTAACCACTATCTGCTGATTTAGATGAAAATACGGTGAGGCCTGAATGCTTTCCTTGCTTGTGATCTTACCGCTGAAAGCGAATTGAAAACTCTGCGTACTACACGTTATATGTATACAAAATGATGTGGGCTTTGTGGTATAGCGGAGTTACAGCCGCTGGCTCGATAATTCGAGTCCAACCACACACAAACGAGTTTAATTCTACGAGTATGCCGTGCTTCTTAGTTGAAATCCTTACTTCTACCAACACTTAAATGGGTATGATTAGTAATATTCTCTAAAATCGCTAAAGAAAATTCAATTTTGTCCGTTCCGCATCATGAAATATTATTTACTCTGTCGTTATTATACTTAAGTACCCCCTTACATCTTATAAATTCAGATTTGATAGCTCATTATACAGGTAGCAAAAATATGAAAAATGTGCAATTCCAGATTTTTGCGAATGTTACTGGAAATCAGTGACTGCAGATCGCAGAACATTATGAGTTATGGACTCGAATATTAAAAAATGATATTTGATGCTGCGAATTATGAATTAATGTGTATACATACTAGTTATACAGCAGTTTAAGAAATTCTAGTAGCATCGCGATTTATTGTTGAAGCAAAAACTTCTTAAACCTTTCTTGTAAATAATAGGTGACATGCGGTTAAATATCCAGAACATAGAATAAACTAAATTTAGCACTGAAATACATTTTAAACTATTCAGAAAATTCTGAATAATTGAGCAAATCACACAGAGTAATGTTATTAATAAAACATCTCTTTAATGAACCATACAAAAAATTTTACGAACCTTTAACAACATCAAAACATTAACATCACTGAATGAAGCTACGTGACTTCGTATATCTTTGTATAAATATTTGTTCCCAGTAATTGTGAAATGTCAAAGATAGGAATAATTTTGTTCCGTCGTAATGTGTTTTACCCAAATATATTTAATGGTTTGCTATTTCTGTTTAGTTGCTATATTTAATGCCATATTTGCTACATTTCGATACGCTAGCTGATTGCCTGCTCAGATCAAAAGAGAACCTGCTTCACTGACTTAATCAGAATCGAAAGCGCTGTCCGGTGATTTCTGCTGGTTTGAAACAAATGAGCTACTTCCCTGAGATTCTTTTAAAAGCAGTTTTTGGGTACAGATTTCCTGTAATGCCTTGCATAGGATAAAGATGAGCAACAGACCTTACGCTTTTTCGGTCGATATTTTCTTGATTTCAGATGTCGAGTATTACATGGAAACGTTATTATAAGGAAAATAACGCATTTTATGTAGGTGAAATCAATCATCATGTTTCATTAACTGCATGCAATTGCTGAAGTTTAATGAATGTAAGCATCAGCAGTAATGCTTTCTAAATTTATTATGTTTTGGAAGTACAGCGAAAAGATCGCACCTTGGTCGAAAATATTCCGTTCCGCGGCTATTTTCCATTGTATAGCAACATGACAATTTTATTAGCTTGCAGATCGATCATTCTTTTGACGGTCATAATCGCTCTTTTAGTTGTTAATATTGACGATTAAACTAAACACTGAGGCGTTGATTCGGCCAGGTGCGTATTCGTGAGATTTGCAGCGACAGATTTAGTGACCAGTGATTTAGTGATTAAGCTCTCTCCGAAACCTGAAAGAGTCGTAGTTGTAGATAGTTCTAACAGCCGTGGGTTTGAGACTGCTATAAAACAGCCACTCACAAGTTCTATCTTGGAGCCACTATTTTTCTCGATACCATTCTTGTTAATAGTCTCACTTCAACTAAATATGTTATTCTGAATTAACAAGTGCTCTTAGAGGATGGCTCATAACTTCCACGTTAATGAATCTTCATAGTTTTTTGTTGATTTTTATTTTTGATAAACACTCGCTTTATATTACTTGGAGATCTTAAATTACTAGAAGGTCATCATAATTAGTTTACTAAGTTTCATATTGCTTTTCTGATGATTGCAGCCTGACTGGTTCTAAGCTCAGAACTTTGTTGGTTACTGAAAGTCCCAGATGGGTGAACACTAGCGAGGTCTTATTATTTTACACTAAAATGTTTCTCTCTGCGTTTAGTACACCGGAACCGAGCGTGGTGGGTGAGCATTTAACGCTCTGGCCTCGCATTTGGGAGGACGGCGGTTCGAATCCTCGTCCGGGCATCCACATTTGGATTTTCCATGGTTTCTCCAAATCACTTCAGGCGATCGCCGGACTGCTTCTTTCAAAAGGCTATTACCTAATTCCTGCCCGTTCCATGTCCCCCATCCTTTCCAGCCTCTAATAAATCGTCGTCGACGAGGCGTAAAGTCATAAGTAAAAAAAAAAAAAAAAAAAAAAAAAAAAAAGTACAGTGGAGGCATATTTTAGTTGCAAATGAAAGAAGAAAACTCTCCCGAGAGTTAATTATTAATGTTTTAATATATTTTCACTTGCTTGCAAAGGATTTATCATTCATTCGATTCCCCCAGTTCCCGTGTATGATATTTCAGGCACGAAGCTAGAGCCCGCGGTTCCCGTGTCGCCGTGTAAATCAACAGTCGGTAGTTTACACAGAGGCAATTTCTCAGCTGGCTTCGCTCGGCCGAGAGGCCACTTTAAATAGTGGCCGTGTTGACTCTCCGCTCCTTCCCACTGCGCTGAGGGCACACGCCGCACCGCCTCTGTTTGATTTTCTGACATTTTCCTGTCCTTCTGTCGGCTACACGACCACTTGCGTTTCAGAAAGGGGCAGAGTGGCTCTTTTAACGCTCGGTGTTTTGACATTGCTACGTGCATCTTCACGGCTGTTGATTTCGCTGTTGACACTGTGCAGTTACATTTGCAATGACAGATGCTAAACAAGAGAAAAATCTAACTTTCGGAATTCCTAAATACAGTCATATAATCTGGGAACAGAAGTCGCGGTCGAATGCTATAAAGACGAATAAATAGAATGTGATTGATTGTTCACACTTCAGTTACTTCCTTGGCTCTGAAAATGACCGGAAAAAGTTTGAACCTATTACATTTTAGATTCAAAATTTCTCAAGTAACTTTTGTATCGTAATATTATTTGTTCTCTTTGATTATGACTACAAGATTTAAATAATTTAAGGATTTTTAAGATCTTGCATAGACATTTTTGGAATATATGAAATAGAGTTCAGTTCCTAATGACTGATTTACGGTGAGTTTCACTGAAAGTCTTAGCTATTTATCGTACTGTAATATGTGACCATTGAATTTTTTTCATATCGAAATGATTTAACTTTTATTTCAAATTCATTGATCGGTTGCACGCAGGTTCCTGTCTCACAAGAAAAGCTTTCAGTGAGATCATTATCAAATACAAATTATTTACGATTCCTTTGCTAAAACATCTCCGTATCACAAAACAGAAATAATGATATTCCACAATGTCGACTGTACTGTACTGTTAGTGCTGGTAAGAGAAAACAGTAGAAAGTGCTACTTACTACGTGCTACGTTTCGCACGGGAGAGGACGAAGGGGGGTTGTCCAGAGAAAAACCACGTCAGGCTACGTGGGGGGAGGGAGAGGTTCTAAAGAGGCCATGACCTGTCAGCATTTGGCAAGGAATTGAATTGATAGAAATATTTTGTGCAGCGGAAATGTGCTTGTGGGGAAATTTATTCCAGCGGCACCATACTTATCGGAATTTTTGCTACCTGTTTTATTTGAAAAAGGATGAACAGGCATCAATTCTCTGTTATCGATGAGGGATCGCATTCGTTTCTATGATTCGTCCCTCGGCGATTATTTCTTACTTCTTTGCAAAAGTGAGAAAATGTCGGAAAGGTATGTGCAAGTAATTTTCCCGGTGTCGACTAAACTGTAGCTGTATGACACCTTACCTGCAGAGCAAGCTTCCTAACTGCCAGCACTCGTCTCGACAGGCTGAGCCGTTTCCCCTCACTATCACGCCTTGTCTTATCTGCTGGCCACACAGTGCCACAACGGAAACTACCGCCGTCAGACAAGTAGCTGCTCTCTTCTCGGTTACATTCGAACATAATGTTCCTAGTCTCCACACGTCTTGCATTAAGTGGATGTCTTTGATTTTCACAGTGTTTTCTTCCAACCTTTGTTTCTCAACTATGATGACAAGGATAGTTTCAATGAGAAAACACAAATTGAACTAAACATTCTTTTTTTTGTTGCAGATTTTAAAATAAAAAACTGAGCCCCAAACTCTCTACCGAAGAATACTCAGGAATATCAAATGGAAAATTATCGTAACTTTCGCTTGAAAATATTCCGAACCACTCTGCTGCTAGCTGTTAAATAGAGCTACATTTTATAAGCCACAGCGATGCATAAAAACTTGCCGCTACTTGTTTCCAAAACGCCAAACAATCAGTTACTACTAAAAACAATTAAAACGCAAATAAAACTACTTGCAACTAAATGGAAAATTACCTAAAATGAAATAATAAATAATTTACAAGATTGTGGCATTGCTCTGAACGATATAAACAACGTCAACGCGTCAGAACAAGCTTAAAAATAATCATTGCTACAAAATCACGTATGAATTTCCTTTAATTAAAATGCCAGGTATCGAAATAAATTTAGCATACCTACAAAGTCTCTCACACTCATTCAGAACAGTTTCAAATAATGTACTGAACAAAATATCACACATATACGAACGAATTTCTCTTGATTTTGATAAATGGACCACTTATTTTGTTTTACTCAGACATAATTAGGTGACGGGGAATTCTGAAAACGAAACAAGCTTACAGTTATGTTTGTTCTCAGCTAATAGGACATTGTCATCAGTGACTCATAATATGACTTTTTCTTTGAACGCTTCGTCTGGCATTAAATTTTTCTTTATCTTAAATTTGTTCTTCCTTCTTAAGGGTGAGTAAATATCTCCTATCATAGACTACTGCTTTACGTCACGCAGTATAACTGTTGCTTGCCTGCATTGATTACTAACTGTTGCGCAGTGGGTGGTGAGGTAATTCACAGTGACAGAGTTCTGTATTCCTTTTCTCTGTAGGATTCGGAAATATATATGGAGGAATTGAAGCGGGGGCCATTGACTCACAGCAGGCTCTTACTCCCAAAGCTTTTTGCTCCTCGAAGGACGTTTCAGATGTACGAGCCCTGGCCTCCCAGTTTGTAGTCAGTCGCTCTTTCGACTGAGTAGGCCTATATTGTTGTGTCGGTGGTGTTTTTTTTTGGTCCGACTTCTTCAAAAATGTAACGTACAAATTTAAATTTTTATTGTGATGTATCGGGGATTGGACAGTGTTCTAGAATGGTATCACCACGCTTTCGTCAATCTGCTTAGTCGGCTACGAAATACAAAATTCTGATATTATGTTACGTCTACAATTCGCAGCAAGTTCTGTTTTGGCGTGCACCTTTTTAGTGAACTTCAGCATTATATCTTGGTAAAAAATAATAATAATTTCGTGTGGTCTTGGGATCGGGTGAAAGAGTTTCGGTTTTCCGCGCATTTCGCCTCTGTTGTGGGCGGACCTACAGTTTAACGTGGAATCAGAACCACGGAACGTCCTAGTGTGGCTCATATGTACAATCACACCTCTTAAAAATTGCTTATCCCCTCCGGGATTTGATACGGGACCGGACTTTGAAAGCAAGCGTCTTAATTACTTTTTCACATTTTATTGATTTTTTTTAAAAAGTATTTTCATGAGTAATATATCTTTACTAAGTTAATTATAAACTGTTTTTATCTATCTAAGTTTCCTTCTTTCTGCTCGGCTCTTGTCTTGCCTGCCGGATGGAATGCGCATGTCCGTATGCTTCATGCAGTATTTGACGCCCGTTCGGCCCCAACACAGACACTAAGCCAGCAGATATTTTAATAATAACATATATTAAACCATATCGCGCTTGCAACGTCATAAGTATTCGACGCTGGTCGTCCATCGCCCTTAACAGAGTTAAAGCGGGATTCCACGCGAACCGCAACTTTGCAACATTGAACTGCGTACTATCAGACTACGCGCCTTTTGCTGCCTTGGCATAGAGTTGTGCGGTCTTTAAAATGGAATCACAAGAAAAAGGGGTAAGCCGTAAATTAGAGTGAAAGGCTGGCAGTGAAAGGAGCCGTGACCGAGTCGATAGCACGCGTCCGCAGAGCAGAGGGAGGGCGCGCGCCCTTTTCAGGTATTGAGCTCTGCCCTGCCTCGCCTGCCCGGGCAAATCCGAGTATTATGTGCGTTTGTCGATTTCATCCTTTCACGCGGCTTTGCATCCGTTTGCTGGCAGCTCTTGGCGCCTTCGCTGCTCGGCTACGCGCCTTGTGTGTGTGTGTGTGCGCTCTGAGAGGAGATTTGCCTGCCGCGGTGTTCTTCTCTTCACTAACTGCTCTCTGACCTCCGCTCGACTTGTTTCAGCAGCACGGCAGTTTTTGTAGCTTCCTTGCGCGCTTCAGGTAACAGTGAAGGCTTCCTCATGATACGGGGAGTCGCAGGTGCCGTTTTAGTTTTATTTCTGCTTCTTGCTTTACGCCTTGTCGAAATCATTAGAGGCGGGGAACGACTGGCCCGGGTGGGGGGGGGGGGCTAGGAATGAGAAGTAATTCGGTCATGGTCTTTTCAAGGAAACCTTGGGAAACCCAAATCTGGATGGTCGGACGGGTATTCGAACCCACATCACCCCGAATGCGAGGCTAGTGTGTTACCGCTTATCAACCATGCTGTGGATATATTTGAAAGTATCAGTATTGTTATTGCCTGCATTTCAACCGCACAATTTTGTTGCATTTTTCTGATTCTTTGTAAATATTACCACTATATACGTACTTGTAATATGAATGTAGCCTTTCTTTTTCCTCAGCAGTGGGCAATGAAGAATCAGGTGTATTATTCTTACAGACAGTAGGTTGTAAGATATAAGCTTTTAAATTTGAAGGAAAATTTGAAGAAAACTTTTATGTTTTGACAATATATCCTCTTCCGTCCCGCTGAAAGTTTTTTGTACGATCAGTACGTAGGTCGTAGAAATCTTATTTACTTCTATGAATAAATCGGGTTATGTTTTCCCTCTGATCACGATTTTAGACTCATGGGGTTGACTGCTGTCTTACTTGGGACACCTGCCATATGCAGGGGGTTTAATCAGGCAGTACTTTCCATGCTTAACAGTAGCTGCATTAGGTCACATCTACCGCAGTGGCAAGAAAGCATTACAAACATGTTGTATATCTACATCATACGACAAAACGTAAATTTTGCGTTGTGCATCTATTTGGGAGAAACTATATTCAATTCATCTATGATTATGCAGATTTCAACTTCCTGATTTCCACAATATTATGCTAAATTCTTGAGTATTTATAATGTTGCATGTGACGAACTTCAGATTCAACTGAAACAAAAATATTAAGAAATCTACATCTACATCTACATATATACTCTGCAATTCACAAAATTGTGGGTGGCAGAGGGTGCTCAGCACCAAAGCTAATCTCTTTGCTGTGCATTCCAATCCCTAATGGTACTAGGGAAAAAAGAATGTGGCGGGAAAGTTTGTATCATGATGAGAGAAGCAGTTTTGGACAACGGTATGCAAACGATTAAGTCAGACGAAAAAGTTTACTTCTCCATTTGCAGAATTTTATTTCCAGGTTTCCCAGATGTTCGTACATTTGCTCAGCCTGGATTGGCAAAGGGCATGAAATCTTCCCTTACATGCAAAACTTGTGCCTTAAAATACGGGGAAAAGATGATACAGAGGTACGAGACCGTTGGTACTGGGGAATTCTGGGACGGGGGTGTAGTCTTTTTCATAGTAAAGTAGCGTAAATTGAAAACGTTGAAGGGAGGAAGGGCATGCGTCCTGTTCCGTTTATTTATAAATGAATTTATGGATCGGAGAAAAATGCGGAAATCAGGTTTTTACCCAAAAAAATTTAACCTGCAAGCACGATTTGTACACTTTAATATTGGTGGCATGGAAGTTTAGTTCTGTATTCGCAAGTGACTGATAAAAGAGGGTCAGGTGAGTAACTAACGCATCAAGTTGTGTTTCTTTTTAAGCTTAGAAACCAGAATATAGAACGCAGACTGGTGAGACGTGGAACTTTTCTGAAAGGAATGGAAAAATCAATTTTCCTCCTAGTGCTTATTCCCGGAAAATCGCCTCGCGGCGCATGTGGTTGAGATGCTGTGATGGGTTTTGAGGTTGGACACATAGTTATTAGGTTGGAGCTCTGGTAGAGGTAGAGGTAGAAATGTCCATCATTGGAGACTTGGCCAGCAAGGTGTCAAAAATTGTAGTGCACAATGTTCACTCACTAGATTGTGTACCAAACCGCTGGGCTCAATCTGTAAATCATACCGCCAGTCGACCGCCGTACTTCTGTTTTGAAAGTATCTAATGTTTATAGGATTTAATGATGTTACTATAAGGGTTCGAGTGTTATTCCACTCTATCGTTGCTAGAACTTCGTTATGATGTTAAGAATGTGGCTTCTGTGACGTTTCTAGTGCGCCTAATGTACATGTTTGTTCAATTTTTTGTTGGTGGTTTGTTTCTGTATTGAACAGGAGACCGTGTGATTTTGTTGCCTATAAAGTAAGAATTTCAAAACTTCTTGCAACAGAGATGATGTTTCATATTTCCCATTCATCATGCCAAATGTTGCATCAAGTCTGTTACTTTTAGTGGTAGACCAGTTTTTTACTGCACTCATTTCCACTGTAAACATTGCATAACCTGTATAAATTCGTAGACACAAGACTGCATCGAAATTCTTAAGTTGATGATCTGTTTGCCCTTTCTTCTAATCATCATCATCAAAAACACTTTGGAGCTGCTGGCTGGGTCTGCTTTGTTCACAAGCATCACTCTTTTCTTCTTTCCTTCCACCACCTCTCTGTTACCGCCTTGGTCCAGTCCTCTCCTCTCTTTCGTACTCACTCCTCTCAGCCATCCATCCCTTTGTCTTCGTCTGGGTCGTTTACCATTCATTTTCATTTCTTGGATTTTCCTCGAGATTCTCTGCTCCTCCATTCTCTTAGCGTGCCTATGCCATCTCAGGCTGGCCTTCTTATCATTTCCCGTATGTATGATCATTTTATTCCTTATCCTGTCCATTTTCGGAACACCTATTCTGCTTCTTACAAATTCATCTGATTTACTTGTACCCTGGTAATGTCCCGCTCCTTCATTGTCTAGGCTTCGTCTAATGTGATTTCATAACAGCCTATGTAACTTCGTTGCTGTTTCGTCCGTATCTAATAACAATGAACACAAGAACGTCTTTATAAACTTTTGAGGCACATGAACTGAGAAATAATTCACTTTACAGCGGTAGTAAAATTTTAAAGTGTTAAGTAATGCACTAAATGAATTTATTTTGTCGAAAAACGTTATGAAAATAACCTTAAGATATTAGAGGTTAGTGATTCCTCTTCCTTTCTCCGGCGAATCCACAAAATGACCGTGCGTGATAGGTGAGCAGTAACACTGGCCTCGCAGGTTCGAATTCTCGCCCGACCATCCATGTTTGAGTTTTCTATGGTTTCCCCAAATCACTTCAAGCGATTGCCGGCGTGGTTCCTTTAAAAGTCCATGTACGAATTCCGTTCCTTGCCACCCAGTCCTTTCTGGCCCCTAACGACCTTGACGTCGACGAGGCGCAAAGCCATAAAATCAAAAAAAAGAAAAAAAAGGGTGATGTGAAGTTATGGTGAAACCAAAATTGGAAAACATGGAAATTTTTCCATCTTCCAGTTTGAGAATGTACAAACTCACTTTCAAAAAGTACCGTCATTATTACAGCGAATGAAGGTAGATTATTTGTTCGAGCTCGATATGACCTCTGTTTATGAAATCTGTAGTGTTTGTAGCTGTGTACTGCGCTCGTGTTGCGTGTCTGGCGGCTGGTCCGGCGCATATTTGGCCGGCAGTAAAGTTGTGTGGTGAGGAGGCGGGGGCGGCACGTAATGCGGAGTGTCGGCTCCCCGCGCGGCCGTCACGTTCTCTAGTTTATGCCGAGCCGCGCGGCGCGCCCTCAGGGGACGCTACCCACCGGCCGCCACCCCCAGCTAAATCACAAACACGCTTCTCGGAGTTCATTACATTCGCAAGGGGTGACGCTAGACAAATAGCACGAGAAACGTGGCACTGTCAAGATGGCCTCGGGCATGGGTTGTTTTAATTGAGTGTTGTGTTGTCCTAACAATAGTGTTCTGAATTACAAGAGCAATGCCCGATACAATAGTTAGTACAAAAAAAAAAAAAAAAAAAAATTGAAGCTGGTTAAATAGTCAAAAAGACGAAAGCCTTTAAAAGAGAGAGAGAAGAAAAGAAAAGAAAAGAAAAGAAAAGAAAAGAAAGAAAGAAAGTGGTTTCGTACTGTTGCCTGATTCCAAATTATTGTAACACGTATTTCAAACACTTCGCCCCTCCCATCGTATATTCAGAGAGAGAAAGGATTGTGAAGATTGTTACCAAAACTTTAAATGAAAAGATGAAACTATTTTACATTATTATTCCGGTAAAAAAATACTGTTTCCAGTGTTTTAAGACAATTTATGTGTCTACCACAGTTAAAAATGAAATTCGAAAAACGCATTGCTCATAGCATTCTTCTCATAAACAAAGTAGGCTACTGGAGCGGAAGGTCGTGTTAACAGCGTGTGAAAATTCGAGACCAAGCCGGTATGGAAACAGATCACCTGCAGTTTTTAAGGCGGGCGTCATAACTAGAGCACTATGTGTAAGCTGTATCATCATGATAAAATTCCACAGATATGCATAAAACTCGAAAATCACTTCTAAGAAACAGATTTTTTATTCATTTTAATCCAGTTTCGATGGAGCGCCTGCTTCGGTGACAGTTTCCCTACACAACCATTTTTTCCCTTTCCTGTACACGCCTACTTTGCCCTTCAACTTAAATTCTTTAATCGTTTTCGATAAATTATTCATAATTTCTCTTGGTAACTTATTCCAATCCGTGACCCCCATACCTATGAAAGAAAAATCTTCCCACACCATTGTGACTGTAATCGAGTGCTAGCTTGTGGTCATGATTATCTTTTCCCTTCCTTGCACCTCTTCTAATTCTTACACTAATATCTTTGCACTCCTCATCACCAATAAACTCCTTGTACACTTCCATGACCCTCTTCACCCTCCTTCTGTCTTCCAAAGAATCCCATTCCAGCTCCTTTTTCATATCACCTACTGCTTGTGTTCTGCGCTAATTTCCGGAGACAAATCATGCATCTCCTCTTTGCACCCCCTCCCCCCACTCCTGTATTTGATACTCAAAATGTGTGTCCCATACTACACCACCACATTCAACAAATGGTCTGACTAATGTTTTGTATCCCAGTTCCCTTGCTTCTCTGGTACATCACCTCATCACTCTCTCCAACGAGTGAAGGGTTTTGAAACCTTTTCCTACTATCTCTTCAGTGTGTCCTGCCCAGTTGAGTTCGTTATCAAATATTATGCTAAGGTATTTACGATTCAAGTCTTCAAAAAGCAATTCTTTCCCAACCTTATCGTAATCAACCTCTGTGTTCCTAAGTTCCTGTCCCTGCAGAGTTTTGATCCTATTTTGTAGCATTATGTCATCTACAAACAATCTAATTTCTGACAGTAAACCATGAACACAATCATTCATTAGAATAATGGATAGCAATGGTCCCACTACGCTACCCTGTAATTTTTGTTGAATATTGTCAAACACGTGAATCTAGATGTTTTTAAGATGGCTCCTCACAGAATCATTGTAAATATTGTGCTCAAATCTTTTAACTGGTTTTCCAACGTCATAGCTAACATTAGTTTTATTGCTTACTTGCTTTTATGCTTTACATTTGATTTTGGTAGAAAAGAAATTTAATAACTCATTGCTATACTGTTAAATTTCTTCAAAAAAGAAACAATTATTTTTATAACTTCTATTTTATATTCGTCAATATCATTAAATTTACAATAATTTAATCACGTTCTTTTCTTTTTGTTGTTTGTAATTTTGCTAACCTCTCTCTAACATTGTTACGTTTCCTAGCGCTGTTGAAATATGTTTCTGAGAAGTAACGCTTCGATGTGCCAGCTTCAACACCTGCAGGCTGTCGAAGGAGTTATAGCGATTGCCGCTACATTTTCGCCGCTCCCATTTTGAGGAAAGTTGGCAGACAACTTTGCACTCTGGGTGTAAGTTTTGAGGGGCACGCCGAGCGGCTCGGACAACAGGTGTGCGGTACACAAAGTGTCGCCTCTTTCTGCAGGCAGCGAGGCGCCGTCATTAAAGCGCCCGGACCACTAACGGCCGTAAACGCGGTACTAAACTCCGCCGCTCGTCAACTGCAACGGCAAGTGCTTTTTGGAAACCAGTGTTTGTATCACAAGGCTGGTAAATATGGCAATACCTGTCTGAGTTACTTTTCCAATATTTTTCCTTATTCTGGGCGAGTTTAACACATCATAATTTACTGTGCCTTCCTGTAACAGTGTTACTACTAATTCGTATTTCTTGTAGCCAAATATTCGATTTCACAGATCTTCAAATCTCCAATTTGCCAGGAAGATTTGTTTTAGTTTTTCCCGATTTGCCAAAATCTTCACAGAAGTATGTTGGGATGGTTTCCTACTAGGGACACTGCCAGTACCTTTTTTTTCCGGAATTGTAGGTGAAGTTAGTTTGTACAGATCGTTTTCTTATGATCTGTAGGCTCAGTATTGTGAATTTTGCGCAACATAAAACAGCCTGATTACATTGAGAGTAATGAAAGCCGTGGTACTGAGCGACTTTTTGGCAAGCTGCTAAACCGAATTTTACCATACAGCCTGCCAAAATGATCAGCGAACCGTAAAGAACCAAAAAGATCTATCGAAACCAACGTAATAATAATGCACAACCGTTTATAACTTTCAGAATGCATTATAAAAAAGTCATAGCACTGAAAACGTAAAACTGTCGGCTATACTATCCATAATAATCTGAATATTCACGTAGTTTTGAATACCTAATCATGAGGCAAGTATACACATGGCTCTCCTGTAATTATCACTTCCGAGGGCTTCAAATCCTTACATTAGAAACTTCTGTTGGTACCTACACATACATTACACAAAATTACACTCGTAGTAGCTGCACGACTATTTAGGTACGATGTGACACATAACAAACTATCGAGTGTGGTGGGTGAGCGATAACGCCCTGCCCTCGCATTCGGGTGGACGTGGATTCGAATTCCCGTCCAGTCAATCGGATTTGGGTTTTCACGGATCCTCAAAACAGTCCAGGTGAATGCCGGGATAATTTCTTAAATAAGCCATGGTCGAATTCCTTATCCGAAGTCATCTTCTATCTCTATAGACCTTGACGTATAACAGGTATAAAGTCAGAAGAAAAAGGGAAAAAAATACACATACCGAACTATGAATTGGACGAAGCAAGGATGAATTCACTTTGCTGTTCAGCTCCAAACATTAAAGAATAGAAACGTAGTGTACGTAAATTCAGCATCTTGCAGGTATTAGAAACACAAAAAGAATAAAGTGCAGGTGAAATGCTTTTAATCATGCAAGTTTGAATGGGGATGTTCATGTTAATTGTTAACGATGAAAGAAAAATTGCACAGTTACCTCTAGTTGAAGGAAATCGTCTGAAAGTAAGCTACTTCAACTTAAAGAAGACGAACATTTGCATCTGAGTATGCTAGTGAGAGAGGAAACGCTTTTTCTTGTCAATTGTTCCTCACGCTTTCGTTGTAAAGTTTCGTGTTTGCTAGCCTTTCAAAGTCATATCTGACAAATAAATATATATTTACGGCTGTAATTTGGATATCAATTGAATAACTGTACGCTTCAGTGACAGAGGTTTCATATAACGCCATTCAGATTAGGCACCGTTTTTTTTTTTTTTTTTTTAATCTTTGAGGAAGAAATCTAAATTTAAATGAGATTCTAGATTGTAAATTTTCACTGAATGGAATCTCGGAATAAACTGGAGTAATGAAACATTCATGACTAGTGAAAGATCACAAATACATCTGTTATGAAGATTAAATATGTAATGAAGACTTCATGGCTGTACCGCCGGATTGTTTTATGAAAACACAATATTTCGGCAACTAGCTCCGCCGTCTTTCTCAGGTGCGAAGACATTTGTAGTGGACAGGTCATGCCATGGCATATACGAGTACATCCAGGATTGTTTCTTTTCCTGAATATGAGGAAATTCTTTCATCTCCTTCTAGGTTGTTGTCGTATTTAGTGGCATTGTTGGACTTGCCAGGTCCTGTGGTAAGACATGATTCGTTTATACATCGTCAGTAGCTGAATGGAATTTTGTTGGCCATGTGGTTTTATTGTGAATATGTGCTTGGGTCCCTGTTGTTGCATGATCGGGTTGTGGTCTATGGGTTCTTGATACAGTTTGTTCGCCGCAGTTCTGAAACGTTTAGCAGAGGGAGACCGCTAATGTGACGTAGCATAGATAAGGATGTATTCCTCGGCAGTTTGTGGGCGTACCTTAGTGCCCTGATCTGGAGGCTTTGAGCTGTGTTGCCCACACTGTTGCTGCATACTCCTGGACACAGTTGCAAACATTGCGATGGCTGTGTTTGGGCGCCGTGCCCCTCTTGTATACTGCATGATTTTTTGTCCTCGGTCCGCGGCCGTCCTTACATCTAGATTAAATATGTTTCTCCAAGATCGTGCACCTTTGTCTGCAGTTGTTAATTTTCGGATATAAAATTATTACTCCTATTTATTTACATAACGTGACGAATAGAATCTTAAGTTTCACACCGAGCCTGGTGGGTGAACGGTTAACGTTCTGGCCTCGCATTCGGGAGGACGCCGATTCGAATCCCCGTCCGGGCATCCAGATTTGGGTTTTCCATGGTTTCCCCAAATCACTCCAGGCGAATGCCGGGATGCTTCCTTCAAAAAAGGCCAAGGCCGTATTCCTTCCCGTTCCTTGTCCTCAGTCCCATCCCGCCTCTAATGACCTAGCCGTCGACGAGCCATAGTAAAAAAAAAAAGTTTCACTCCGTTTACGTGTGCTTTTTAGTATGACAGTTCTGTAACTGTGGTAGATATTATGTTGCAGTAGGGCCATCATGTCAACGGAAATCGATTGTACCAAAACCCAAGTCTCTAAATGACTAAAATTAGCGGACTGAAAACAACTAGCGATTTATGTTGCGTTAATAAGCCGTATGAAAATACCTGCTTGTTCAGCAGTAATACAGTAACACTACGATGTAGTTAGAGTAAAATTATTCATCGTGGCGTAAACGTAGGGTAGCACCCCTTTCGCTCCTGTGAGCGGGATATCGGGTCTTTTAGATCTTGCAGACACCTGGTCGCGTCACGTGGCTGTCAGCCGACGAGCCTTTTGTTTTGACGGTGACAGCGGCCGCCCAGGTCGTGGCTCCCCCATTGTGAATACCGAAGTGCTTTCAGGGACAAAGTGCTGCTGGGGCTGTCGCATGGCGAGTGGACGTGGCTTCAGCCGCACCAACTCACCTCTCGTTTTATCCCCCTCGGGGGCTGGTTAGAGACTGAGTGGTGGTGAACTAACAAGCAAGTGGTACATTTAACTGTTGTTTATAAACTAACATTTATCCGCGACTTCGTCGGTTGTAGTATAAGAGTTTACTTTAATAATAAAGTACTAATAAATATTCCATGTAATAATAAAATTGTATTTAACATTAATCCTTTCTGGTTTAAAAAAGAAATTTAAATGTTAAAGTACGAATTGTTTCTTCATTGTGATTTTTGATTAATTTTATAATCCTAGCTTTACTCAATCGCATTGAAAGATTTGACTTAAATTTGCCCATCAAGTCTTAAAATTAATATTTGCTAAAAAAGAAAAAAACCCACTTCATTTCCTTTGTGGATATTGGCTTTGTTTTTTCGATATGTCGATTCGATCAATTAATTCGTTTTTGAAACAGAAATTTGCGTGTTATAGTAGTAATTGGTTGTTTCTTCATTATGATTTATAATAACATTAGTATTGGTTTCTTTTAGTTTCTCAGTCTGTCAAAGGAAATACTACGTTTGGTTAGGGTTGATTTACTAAAAACATATACAATATACTAAATTATTTGGGTAAGGAGTGAACCTTCAATGATTCAGCGAATCGCAAAACTGCATAAAAAAAGCATTAATCTAATTACAGTTTAATTAAAAACAACGAATTTCTACACTTTCTTGTAAATTTCTGTGTTATCCACATATTTAGTACTGCAGCTTGTGAACTGATGATGTTACGGGTATTTTTTTTTTTAAATAGTAATGTTAAGACATGCTGAGGAATCACTTATTTTCAGCGCCGCAATTGGCCAACAGAATTACTTGTCTGTGTTGAAATTACTAGAAACTAACTACAAACAGCTTTTAAAAACATTTAAATTACGAACTGATTGGTTTATCAAGTGAATCCGTTTTTGCACTTTTAAATTTAACGTTCTCTGAAAAGCAGTGTATGCTACAGTATTTATGCAAGAAGCAAACAGTAAACGTGGCAGTACCGAAGTAGGAGATTCTTTGGAGTTGGTGAAATGTGAACTGGTAATGGCAAATTCCAAAGGAACTATCCGTTTTTTTCGAGATAAAAACTATCTTATGTTAATACTGTACCGAGACTATATAGTAACTCTGTGTCAAATATAATTCAAATCTGTTGTGGAATTAAGGCGTGAGAAAGTCAAATAATCCATCCATCCATCCAAACTTTCTCATTTAAATAATTATAAGATTACCAGAGTTTGTTTATGCATTAGAAAACTTATCTTAGTCTACAAACCGAAGAATAGTCGGAACACTATAATGTGCAAAACGCAGAAATGTGTTTCTGAGAGCCCAGCTCTCATGACCTGAGCCAACCTTCACTTTCCTATGCCTACCACGTCCACTAAATTTCTCCGCGAAAGTTGAAACTACAGTCTCGTTTATATCAGAAAAACGAGAGTTGTTATCGTGGAGACGGAAGATGAGCAAGTGCAACTAACACTAAGAGCTTACAACTTCGCAAAGATTGAAGTGAAGTTTTGTTCTAGACAACACAACAGATTACATATGTCCCTCCAGTTAGTAGTAATCTATCTCCAAACATAAATGGGTTTCGAACAGTCGTTGTTCTGAGTCTGTAGTTTAAACATAGACGTAATTGTGAACCTGCTACTACCGACATTGCGACGTCGGTGTCTGGGTTAATGGGCATTGACGTCTTCATGAATCATTGGCCATACAGTTAGCGTCTAGTTTTTCTCAAATGTCAAATCTTTCATCACACGGCAATTACTTACGATTTATTCCTGTGAGTATATATCTTATACGTGAAAGAATTTTAATTATTGTCTCCAACTGTTAAATTACTACTCGTTTTTCGTTTTGATGAATAAAGTAGTTATTGAATGCTAACTACACTAATTGAAAACACATTTTTCTTTACAAGTCTAAATTTAAGACTTACTACTGAATCTTCATTTCTTACTGCTCAATTATATGTTGTCTCATTGTTTGGTTTCTCACCAATCTTCCGTAAATATTTCCTCGTGGTCCTTGAGTGCAACGGATTGATGCCTCGAATTTTATATCGTGTGTTATGTACAATGTAGCTCCTGAAACAAATATAGGAAATCTTACAAATTTGCTATTAATTCGTTCTGTAACATGTTAAAATAAATTCACAGTTGATGAAACGATAATTGACAAGCCAAAACAAAACAAAACAAAAATATTCATGAACTTGCGAAATATAAGGACACTTTTCATATTTTCATCTAACTTTGTTTAGTGAATTTCAACATATTACAATATGATTTCTGGATAATTGCGAGGATGTAATTTTTCTTATTAAACCATATCAATTTTAAAAAAATTAAAAATAAAACAAAATATTGTTACCCTTCTTGGTTACATATTTTGGATATTTGAGATTTCTGACAAATCAAAAACTTATTTCCATCTTAGGAAAAAACCTAAACGCCTTGATTTGGAAAATAAACTAATATTCCTTTAATACTTTTTAAAGAAGTATCATAAAAACATCTGTAAACGAGGTGCTCTACTGTGTCTGAAATATTTTCTATTTCTCAGTCTTGAAACTTTCCTTCATGCCGTAACGATCATGTTTCTTTTTCACATAGAATGTATCAAAATATCAAGTGCTTGTCCTGTCATTATACCAAATCTCCTCGGCCTTATTCCGAATTGTTTACTTTCAACAGTAAGTTTAAATATCGTGTGACATAAATATTGATTTTTTTAATACACACAGTTTTGGTTTCTCTCGCATTGATTACCTCACAAACGAGCATTACTACTGACAAAAGTGCCAGCATAACTCTCGGACGTTCAAAATTGTCCTATTGCTGGTCAGATTAAATCCGCCCGGCGAGTTTACGAGCGTATAACAGCCGTGTATTTTACCAGTAAACAATGCGTGCCGGGGCCCTAATGGCCAGTTTATCACCGCACAGAAGGAAGGCGGCTATAGCAGGTGCCGTCGGTATTGCCAGCTGTCTGTAGTTTCGAAACAATGTGGTTTCCACACGCACAATGGACGCCCTGCGTTAATTCCGGGAACTGTCGAAAAACGCAGGACTCCATCGACGGCTGAGCATGAAAAGGGCGGCGCATTTATAAGTCCCCAATATTTGCTGCAAGTGAGCAAAACAATGGGACAAAGGGGAGGACAGCAGATGTTCAATTCCGGCCTGCCACACAGTGGGTGTGACAGCGGAAACAGCGGCGCTCATCTTGGAAATCGCTGGCCACCATGTTGTGTGCAGGCTCCCAAGAATAATTTGCTGTCAGTATGTGAGATATGAACAATCGTTTAGTGCTCCTGGAGATCTAAGCTTTTGCGCTCCAAAACCTTTTTAATATCCAAGGAGGAGATATTGGTTGGTTGAATTACTGGGATAGATTTCCAATTTTAGCTGCATTTAATACAGTGATGCTGATCACTAGAAATTAAGCGTCCAGCAATACGTCTGAAATATATAGAACTACTCAAAAACAAGGAGCAGATCTTACGTTTTTATTTCTCACAAACTATAAAAGATGCAAATACGTGCCACACATCACTGGGTAGAGAAAGATTCAAAGTTTGTAACCCCCACCTGTTAGTTTCATTAGCGGCCGCTAACGTCGCTGTTGTCTGTTCCCCTTCTCAGAATTCTTATAACAATCGTAAATCTGTTTATGACTAGGTGGAACTTCATTTTACTAAAAAGGCAATGCACGCTGCACATTAACAATAGATTCACTTTTTGCATACTGTAGCATACAAAACGACTTATCCTGTGGCGTGTCCATTTCCACGTAGAACGACAACAGCGCCGTTGGCGACAGTGAATGGAACTAATAGTAGGGAGTGACAAACTTCGAATCTTCTACCATCCAGTGATGTGTGGCACTTTTTGTATCTTTTACAGTTCTTGAAATAAAAGTGCAAAATTTGCTCATTCTTTTCGAAAAACCCATATATATTACGATCTTTCAAACGAAACTAGTTGCAGAATTATTACCTGAGTGTTATAGTAAACAACAGAACTTAGTCCAAGAGACAGGTCCATAGAGGTTGAATTATTTCGTAATGTGCTTAAGTAACATAGCATAACCCTCTTCGAATGGTGTTTTTGGACATGGTGAGCTCTCTGGCTGACGAAAGTAATAGTTATTCTGAGATGAAATTTCGCTGTAAGTGGTTTCGTACTCAAAGTGTGTGCCACACACCGTATAGGGCAAGGCTGCTCAACCCCAGGCCCGCGTGAGCAAGTTTGAAAATTCCCACCTAGTTGAAAAACTGTTCCGAAAACCAAATGATGCCCGCGGTCACGCGATTGGCTCTCCTGCTCGAAAGGTCAAACACCGGCAGCGTTCTGTCCCTTTGTGCTTCGAGAACCAGTTTTTAATTAATTTAGCCAAAGAACATATTGACGTTTTCCCCATACTCAAAGATTTGAAAGAGAAGCTCAATATCGTCACCCTCGATTTTTCTAAGTAATAATTTAAAATTAGGTGCTTATTACAGTCGTTTCAGATCAGATTCCAGGATTTTTAAAGTAAAAAACCAAATATATTTTTTTTGTGAATCCTTTCATAATCTGTTTCTACAGAACTAATCAGTTATCCTGCCAATATTCAGTTGTAACTTACTGAATTGCAAAATCACTCTGCGCTAAAAAAAAAAAAAAAAAATCAGAAAGATTTCTTCAAAGTTTCATAATTCTTTAGAAGATTTTGCATATTTCTGGAAACTGTTTCCTGCAATAACTGTCCTGGCCTTTCATTTCTTAAGAAGTTGGGGATCAACATGTTTGTGAAAAGATTTTTTCAAACCTTAACTATGCAAAAATTAAATACCGCGCATCTCTAACTGACTTCTAACTTGTTGTTACTGTCAACGTCTGATCTGACGCCTAAAATAGGAAAATTATTAAAACAGAAACAATGTTAGAAATCACATTGATTGTACCAATTACTTTTGTTTGTTTTTAGATTTTGATTTTTGTTACATAGAATTTTGTTTCTTCATTTGGCAGAAGATGATTTACTGTGTCGTTTAAATAAATGACAATTAAATTTCAGAATATTGAATTTTTTTGTTGCACAGACTTTTCAAACTCGTTGTTTATTAAAAGAAACAAAAATGGGAACTATGGCCCGCCAGACATGTTTGGATCGTCCATTTGGTCCGACTATTAAAAAGGTTGAGCAGCCTTGGTATAGGGCATATACGTTTATTGTGGAGGGTAATCCCGGGGAAATGTAACTGGTGTGGTTTGCCGTTGCATTCCCTAGTGTGAAAGTGTTTCTAAATGTTACTGCCGTTGATGACTGTTATGGTCAGTGTGCTCATTGCAGAATGATGATTGTGTTGTGGATGTAAAATGGAAGATTGGCTACTATTCCGACACCAGTGGGTCCGCCGGGTTTTACTTTCGCGCTCGACGGATGGTGTAACAACTACAGCGACGTATGCCGTCACTCCATAGTACACATTGTGGTGAATCGTGCACCACCATCTCTCGTACTCTGCCGCAGTCCCGAAGATGAAAATTTCTACCGCTACCGTGGCGCGAACAAGCTAACTCCGTGTCAGTGCTGGACACAACCATGGTGCCGCATCGACCTGGCACAAAGAGGCGAGTGGATTTCAATCACTACTGTATACATTCAGAGGACATAGCAGGCGAGGACATGATTTTTTATGCTTGCAAATTTTAGAAGAAATATTACTTCCAATATTTTGTCACGTAAGTGAATTATGATTACATTGCTGTACAGAGTTAAAAGTTACATTGTAAATTAGTATTTGAATAATCTTATGTGTTATGGATTCTTTGAAATTAAACATGCATAAATTGTTTGTAAAACATTGTCCATGCGTTCCATAGATGCAGAACGTCAAATTCCTTATTTATGCAGAGGTGTATTCTTTAACTACTACAAGGAATACTCTGCTTGCTATCGCCGTATGACGGGCCTCTCCGTTGAATATCAAGGGAAAATCATTAACCAAAACATATCTTTTGTATAAATATACAGTATTACTTTGATTACATTTTAATTTTTAAATAAACATGCCAGTAAAATCTTTGTGAACTGTGAATCTATTAGACAGTAAGAGCAAATTGTGACGTCTTAGACTTACTTGCTATTAACGACGTTGAGTTTCGTTACATACGTTCTCTAATTTACCACTCCTGATTTGATGAACATTTCTGAAATATATATTTTGCTGTGGTACTTAAAAATTTTAGAATCATAAATTAGCATCAAGTAAGTTTCCTTGGCAAATATTTTGAAAATTTAAATGACGTCGAAGTCACAAGCGCCATATTCAAATCGTGATACTTAGTGATTATTTCAGTCGTATTCCTGCATTACCAGCAAGATTGCTCTCTCTTTCAGCTTCGAAACAACTTCACGTGAATAGCAGGATGAACTCTGCAGTTTCTAGTCCTTAGCACTCTCCAGACCAGACGTGAGGTATGCCAGTGAGTTGGTTGAGTTTTGGGCGCGCCGTGCTTTGTGGCCACAGTGTGACGAGGAGTGCCGTCGACATTACGTCCCCGGTGGAGCCGGCAAACACTGGCGCTGGCTGCGCGCCAGATGGCAGATATTGAGGCGGCTCGCCCATCCTCACTCGAGTCGAGAGCACGGCGACCAATGTATGCGATTCATGGGAGACGGGTACATTCAAGAAATTATAGGCGCTCGTCGTTCGTATTTTCACTCAAAGGAATAAGCTGCTTATATATAGAGATAGACAGATTGTTACGAAAAAATGCGCTCTAAAGCGGATACATTAAACAAACATTTGGATAGGAGAGTAACCACCGTTTATCAAAGTTGAAGATTGCTGTGGAGTCAAAACATAGAAAACACGCCCATCTTCTTCAACAAAAGAGTAAGGTAGCAACCTGGTGGAGTGTGGCGGCTAACTGATTGCAGTGCACAACCCGAAGTTTGGTTCGATGCTCCTGAAGGAGATATACTAAGTTATTGTGTCACAGCTAGGATGGCCAGTTCCTTTCCTTTGTGATTTACTGTTTAACGTAGAATCCGAACGATGGAATGTCCTGGCGTAGCGCATATGATCAAACATAATTCTGAAAACTACCCGCACACACCAGGATTCGAACCCAGAACCGGAACACAAAATTTTTAAAGCAACTGCATTAACCACTGAGCTACCAGACCACTCATATATATATATATATATATATATATATATCGCTGAAAATATAGGACGATAGAGGTGATTATGAACAGAGTTCTGCAATAATTTGAGTACAAAGTATACTACGATTGCAGCCTGGAAGGTTGTAATGATTAATTTCCTGTGTGGTTACTTTAACCGGAATTTTTATAGGCATTTTACAAAATTAAATTCTATTTTTTATTTCCTAGTGATAATGATGATAATAATAATAACAAAGCACGATCACCAGGGTTGTGGAAGAAGCATAGATCTGGGTGAAAAAGACGGTGATATAATTTTCTCGGCACTCTGAAAGCTGTAATCAACACACGACTACTACTAAGCTTTCACTGTAACTACGCAATAAAAATTAAAACTAACAGCTATTTTTTTCTAAAACTAGCAATGCTGTATTGGAATACACAGAGTATTTTTAATAACAAAATTCATGCAGTAACTACGGACGTCTGTTGGCTCCTTTCGCAACAAAGTATATACTGTTCGTGTGTTCACTTCATCTAAAAATGAGTTCATTTACATTCAAGATGGCAGAGGTGTAACGACGTTCTTTCTGGAGGAAGTTTTTGTTGGGCTACTAAACGCGCCAACTTTGCTGGCGATAGCGTGACCTGTTCATGCCACATGCGCTCACTTTAAAAACTAGAGTGCAGCTGCTAGAACAGAATTCAAGTTCCCAGAAAACGTCTGCGGAAGAGATGTGTGCGTATGGTGGGACCACACAGCCAAAGACGCATGGGCTGAAAATAAAGTGGATAGATAAGTTACGAAATGGGCGTGTGCAATATGTGGAAGAGTCTCGCAGAAAGTAGTGATAGGGCAGTGGGTCACTTTTTAACACATGAGGTATTGGTTATATGGCTACATTCGAAGGCAAGAACTGTAGAGGAATACAAAAATTATTGTATATAAGCTGATAATTGAGGACTTGTGTTATGGGAATGTTGGAATGATGAGATTAGCTCAAGATAGGAAGAGATGAAGGGCTGCATCAAACTGTTCGAGAGACAGGATTACAGGAAAAGGAATTGAAAAAAATTGCTATCGGAGTGAAATTAGTGTAGCTTATCTGTAGATGTTTGGCAGTGTGGCGCTGGAATGCTGGGTGGCGGGCGTGCTTGATTTAGCTGAGGCTGCTGTCACTTCTGACGTATAGCGACCTCCGACCGCCAGTCATGCATCTCGCTCCCATTGTAGACCGCAACCACTGGTTTGGTAACCCATTTAAGCGAAAAATATTCGGCGGGTGCTATGCCGCTCCGCTTCCATTGACGTCTGAGATTGTTGGTTTGTAAGTTCAGCAGAGAATTTTTGTTGGCAGTAAGAAAGTCATTATGGGGGTTATGGTACTGGAATTAAGTTTCTTTTCAAAGATGTTCTGTTCGATAGCTAAAATACTTCGCCTAGGTTGTAAAACAGATAAGCGACTGCACGGAAATTAGAAATTTACAAAATTGCAGAGATAACTGTTGATAATGTAAGGTAGGATAAAATTTTTCCAAATTTTAAAACGTCAGGTCTAAAATATGGGGATAGAAGAGTATTTTGTAATCTATGTAAGAATTAAGTGGCTATAATAAAAGTAGAGAATCATCAGTTAAAAAGAGTGTGAGACAAGGTTGTATTCTATTCCCATTAATATTCAACTTGTCTGTAGAAGAAGCAATAAAGAAAGTAAAAGAACAATGTAAATGTTGCTGATGACATTGTCCTGTTAGCAGAACAGACTGAAGATATTGAGAAATTACTTAATTGCATGAAAAAAATACTGAATGAATATATTTGACTAAATATTAACCAGTGAGATGCAATGTAGCAGAAATGATAGAAATAACAGTCGATTAAATATAAAAATACCATCAGATGGAACAGGAGCAATGAGTGAATTCTGTTACTTAGTAAGTAAAATTACAGCTGCTGGTCGCAGTAGGAATGATTTAAAAACTGAGTAGCAATTGCGGAAAGAGCCTTCTTGAAAAAGAGATATCTTTTAGTTTCAAATATTGCTCTAGGACAAAGAAAGAAATTTTTAATATATGGAGCACTGAACTTTATTGTAATAAAGTATGGACTTAGGAACATCAGAAAGAAGGAAAATTTAAGTATTTAAAATATGATGCTATGGAAGTGATGGCCTTTCTGGACTTTGAAAAAGCGTATGACAGCCTCGGCTGAAATAGTGTGGGAAGTACTGAGAAACAAGTCAGTAAATATGGCGATAGTCGAAAGTGTGAAGGATATGTATGAGGGTAGCATGAACTGTATCAAAGTTTGTAGCGATAAGACGGGATGGTTACAATTGAAAAATGAGCTAAAACTGGGAAGTTCCCTATCATCCATTGTGTTTATGGATGAAATATTGAAGAAGGTGACGAAAAGCATTGGGGAAGGAAAAATAAAAGCAATGCTATTTGCGGATGACCTGTTAGTTTAGGTGGAAGATGAAAGAGAGGTGCGTGATGAGCTGGATGTGTGGGAGAGAGTAGTTACAGCTTATGGCACGAAATTCTCTGCAAGAAAAAGTGAAGTGGTGATAACAACAATAAAGAAGAATAGGATAGACATAGGCAGGAGAGCAATTAAATAAAGTGGAATGTTTCAAATATTTGGGAAGCTGAATTGAAGAAAATGGAGGAAACAGGTTGGAGATAAATAAAAGAGGAAAATGTGCCGATGGATTTGTAAGAGTATTAGAAGTCTGGTATTGAGTAGGGATGTTCCGCAAAACAGCGAAGAGGCAATCTATAAAACGTACTTTTTTTTGCCAATTTTAACGTATGGTTCGGAAAGGAGGGATCCACAAATAACGTGAGGTGTTTTTCCGGATTTCTGGACCCCCCCTCCCCCCTGGTGAGATTTCGTGAGATCTTGAGATCTGGCCGGACCCCCCCCCCCCTTCTGGTGAGATCTGGTCCGTGAGAACCCCCCCTACTTTTGTAGACTTTTTTTTTTTTTTTTTTTTTTAGGTCACACCCTAACTTTTTTGACGAAATACCCTCCTAAAATCGACTTTGGCGCAAATTGTAGACCTTTTTTTTGGCTCTACTGTCCCCAAATTTTTCGCAAAATCTCACGTGAGATTTCCGTAGACCCCCCCTCTCCCCTGGTGAGATCTGGTGAGATTTCGCCGGACCCCCCCCCCATTTCACCTTACGTAATTTATGGATGTCCCCAAACCTGGGTGATGAAGGAGAGGGACAAAGGGAAAGTATGTTTAAATGAAATTTCAGAGGAGTAGAGTAGGTGTAACAAGAATAAGGAATGAGAGAATCAGGGAGATGATATAGGAGTAAACGCTACAACAGAAAATTGAAAAATCTAGGTTACATTGGTATGGGCATGTATAGAGAATGGGAGAAGTTAATAAGGAATATGCTGGACATGTAGCTGAAAGGGAAGAGGCCCAGAGGAAGACCGAGAGGCAGATGGGTGAAAGTTTTTAGGGAATTTGCGGAAGAAAGAGGACGACATTGGGCGACAGTGGAAGAAGAGTGGTGTTTAGACAGGAAGCGCTGGCGAGGCTTTTGTTCCCAGCAGACCCGGCCAGTGGCTGGAAGCTGCCCTAGGTGATGATGATGATGCTATGGAAGGATGTTGAAAATTAAGTTGACAGATAAAATACCAAATTAAGGTTTTAGAAATGATAGGCGAGGAAATTAGTTTGTGGAAGAATCTTAGTGAAAGAAGAGGTGGTATGGTGAGTCACATTTTAAGACACGCAGGATTGGTTAGTCTGTAAATTGAAGTAATAGTTGAAGGAAGGAACTGTAGAAATAGACAAAGTTTAGAATACATGAGGCAGATATTTAATTTAAAATTAAGAGGTTAGCGAACGATAGAAACAGGAGGCTTACTTCAAACAAATCAAAAAACTGACTCAGCAAAATAAATGATAGTAAATTTTTTTTTTTTTAAACGGTATAGTAAACTGTTACAGTACAGAAAACTTTATCTGGAAAGGTGATACATTCGTCAGCAGATTACTTTTCTTGCCAGCAAACATTTTGAAGTAAACTAAATTTGTCACTACCTCAAGTATAGAACTGTTCTCCACGTAATAGTTATTTGGTAGTGGCAGAGAAACATAATTCTAGGAAAATAATTCAAAAACAAAGTCAATCGAGTATGAAAATGTTTGTGGAATATGATAAAGTATTCGTAACAAAGTTAAGAAGCGGGTAATTGGGGGTATTTGTTGTGAAAGAATGGATGATGTTGGAGTATTGCTTTAAAGTGCTCTACGGACCATGTGGATACCTACTGAATATCATCAGTATTATTTACATCATGTTGTCTGTTTCTTTCTGACCAACTGAATAGAGTTAAACGCTTGTTGATGCTGAAAATTTTCAGTGAATCAGTTTAGTAGAAACTGCTATCAAGATATTCTGCAAAGAAGCGTCGCATCATATCTGACATACTTCTGCTCAGCGATTACCGCGCGTTGCTAGTGTTCCGGGTTGCGCCTAATAACGTGCGGCAGGCAGCCCGCGCTACCTGAGCCGCCGGGCGCGGCGCGGCTTGGCTCGGGGCACGTCCCGCCGTCATGGCGTCACGTCCCGCGGACCAGGTGTCTGCTCATCACACAGCCACAAGTGGCGTCGCTCACACCGCAGCCATTCTTTTCCCGATCTTCTTATATTATACCTCTCAACTGCCGGCTGTCACAAGACGATCTCTCTGCTGAACGTCAGTAGCACGTAAAACCAAGTAGGATCTCGTGCTTCCAGCAGACGTAACGAAAGGCAGTTTTTTTTAGTGTTTTGCACGGTAATTAGTGAACAGCACGTGACATGTAAATGAGTCACATTGATACATCTCTTTATTCATAGCATACTTCAGAGTAAGTGACAACCCACCAGCGTAACTCAATGCGCTGAGGCGCCGCTCTCTGGATCGGGGAGATGCAATGGGGCCCAAGGCCCTGCTTACCGGCCGTCCGTTTTCAACCTCCGCCTCATACCCTAAACATTTCACAAACAAAAAATAAACTTATCTCACACAAAACATAGATACACATTTGGCAGGTGGATGGCAACAATCGATTTCCTCCTTTAAACACAGTAGGTCCCAACCCCTGAAGAAAAATGTGTTGAAGAAGAAGATACTACGGAGTAAACGAAGATCAATTTGGAATTGGTTTTACTGTCTATTGATGCGGTTCTTACTTGTATTACCATAAAGTTTCTGACCCGTAGTCAGTATGTGTTCAATCTGTTCAGCTATTATGTATCTCAATTGCCTCTATCGAACTTTATATTTTTCGATTTTCTCGTAGGGGGTGTCCATTACGTACGTTGGGTGAAATAGGGAGAGGGGTCCGACAAAATCTCACGAAAAAGGGGAGGGGGTTGACGGAAATCTGACGTGAGCTTTTGAAATTCTTGAAGGACAGTATAGCTTAAAAAATGTCCAGGAGGAGGGGAGTCCCGTCAAAATCTCACGTCATCTTAGGGAGGGGGGGGAGGTCCGACTAGATCTTACCAGAGAGGGGGGGGTCAGAATTAAGGAAAAATACCACGCATAATTAACGGACGCCCCTTTAGGTAGGTATAAGCGATCAGAACTAATTTAACAGATCTGAAATGTGTGGAAACGTAATCAAGCCACCATTTCCTTACTTTTAGCCTGTTTCGTATCTTCGGTTGTATTTCTTCGGACTTACTATATGTGATCTTCTGATTTACTTTTCAAAGCATAAAACTTATGGCTAAACGAAGCTTCTATAAAATATTAACGACTCAACTGATAGGTAATGATCCTTACATATGCTTACACTATATGTTAACTGTTTATTACATCCGTATTTTATTTTGTAACACGTCCTACCTATTTAGTTTCAGGAAAGCTTATACTTTTTTGTACTACTAGACGATTCTTCATCCTGGGTGGATGCAATGACAGGTTGGGTAGTTAATGTTTTCGTGTCTCGGAGAAGGAGGGATAACATTACTGTTTATGATGTCCTAGAGAAGCTTTAAAGCGGCTTGGGAGCAGGCTAGGCACTTTAATTATTGCCGTAGGTGTGTATATTTGAGGAGGGAAGTACATCTCATTTTTGTATGCAGCAGGTCACTGGCTTCCGTGCGTCGTCCCAAGACCGTATGAAAAACACACTACTCCAATATCTTCGTATTTTAAGTAGTTTCGAAAGGTAGCTTGGACTCAACATCGTAGGAGAAAGTTGTGTTTGGTGGAAATCCATTCGTTAAGCTGAAGAAACATTACTTCCTGAGTGCAATTGAAAGAAGTAGCGGTTGAATATAGACGTTATCTGCGACTATGAAGTGGATTCGGATAAGATCTGCATTTTTTCCTTGTCATTTTTGTATGTCTGTTGTCGTTTACACCTTTTTTTAATCAACTATTGAGGTAACAGAAATAATTAATTCATCTTGCTTTCTGGTTTTGGTGTATTTTCTGCTATTACATTTCTTTAATTAGAAACGTTATAAACAGTAATATGTAGGCAAGGTACAGGTTTTGCAGCTATTTTCAGATACGAAAGTCAATGCTGTAGTCTGTAGAATGTTAATACTGTTATGTCTTGATATTGTCTTTTTACTTTAGGTTCTTGTATCAGTATTTACTCTAATCAGTATTGCTGAAAAGATTTACGCATAGGAAGAAGACTATGTGGTGGAAGCCAAGTTGAGTCGACTTAGCTCAGTGGAACGACAATCCATGGAGGGAAAGATAAATTGCTGAATTAATACGCCATCGCCGAAGGCTGTTGGTGCACAGAGTAGCCTGAATGTAAATGTTTAAAAATGTTAATGGGGTGGGAATCGCCAAATGCTCCTGGATTATCAATGTAGAGGCACAGTTTTAAATGTTGACAGTGAGAAATATTTCAGAAGCATGTGAAACTGCACAAGTATGAAATGTCCAGTAATAGAAATAACTTTGTATCGGTAGTTCTAAAGCGTACAGGAGAGGGATTGCATAATTAAGCTTCAGGCATGTCGGTAGCGGTTCGGGGTGCAGTTTGGGCTTATTATTCACTTTGTCTCCTGCTGTACCTGACTGGTATGGTTGGGCTGACGTTAGGGTCGAATGCCCAGCCGAGCGGACCGTGTTAAGCGCCCTTTGTGGAGTGCAGGCCGGGCCGCTTAATGGGCTGGAAAATCCGCGCCTTGCCGGTCACGCAGGCGCCATGCACCCTGTCTGTTCGGCTAGGAGACCGACGCGCCGGCACCTCCGCAAAACGCAAAGTCACAGTCACTGCGTGACCGCATCCTGCTACTAGTACTCGTTACTTGTCTCGTACTAAACAGTATTTCTGTTTCGGCCCGGGGGTTCGGCATCGGAGCGTGTAAAGAGGCGATTTTCTTCATGCTGTTATACGTGTCTCGACTGGTTTGATATAGTCCTCCATTTACATGACCTCGAGATATCCTTTAGTTCTTTAAAGAAGTGACTTTCCGCTGTCTTCTGCATTCCCATGCTGTTCATCATTTCAGATTCATTCGCCTTTATGGGTCGTTTCCAGCTCCGAGAGATGAGGGTGCCCCGGACCATTCCATGCTCAATATAAAGCGTAATCTCTGTAGCTATAGTCAATAAATCATTAATTTCTGAAGAAAGTATCAGATTCCGAAACGAATGTTATGCTAATGTGAATTTACTCTTCTTAATCAGTGTGAAGATCAGCGCAAATATTTAGTTATGAGAAATGTCATTTGATTTTAATCATTAAAAGCAAGGACTTTTAACTATCAGCCTAAAACTTTCAGTATGAAATAATGGATATATATAATCAAACTACAATTACAGTCATTGGATTGTTACTGAAATTGTCACTTTATTATTATGAGATATTTCTGAAATGGTTGTCTGAAATTTTAAAATTTTTGGCTAGGTCTCAGGCAAGCCCATAATCTAATTACACGTAAAAACTAGTAACCGCTGACATTTGTGAGAAAATTTACTTATTTGCAGGAGGGATGGGATGAAATCGATTCAGTGAATCTAAAGATGTAAAAAGTTCAATTGAAATATTGAATTCTGATTTCGTAGATATACACTACAATATACGAGGAATAAAAAATTATGTGATGTCAATCATTCCAGATAAAAGGCCTTTATATCTAGATATGTGGGTATAGCATACGACGCGAAATTAAAGTAATGAAACCAGGTAGAAACCTCCGCATAAGTTATTTATTTATTTCGGTTCAGAAACGTACATTGTTACACAGTTACAAACATCAAATTGTAATAGACCAGAACTTGGCCACTTCCAGTGCATTTTCTGAGGCCTCATAAAAATCTTCTTCCGAACAAGATGCTGGACACTGTCGACATTGGAGCATGTGCTGAACAGTCTGATCTTGTCCACAGTCGCATAAGTGTGTGTTGCACATTGATACTTTAAGTAAGCAAAAGAGATTTTTTAATTTTTTTTTTTAGAATATTTCTTTTTTTCTTCCGTCAACTCTAATGATTAATAATAATGGGCTTGGAACATTATAAGATTTCTGTATCTTTTCTGAAAATCGTCTAAACAACTCACGAGGATATGAAAACAATGCGCGTTGTGAAGGTCCGTCCCATAATATGATATTTAGTTTGTAATTGCGATTCCAAAGTGATCATGTGCCAGTATCCGATGCCCGTATGGAAGGGATACTTTATTTCACATATGCCACTATGACCGAAACGAGACGTTGATACTGGGAGGCAGTAGAATAATCATTGATACTGTCGTGGCATTAATCTGTGTTACTTATGAGTCCATATAGGATATAACCATTTGTTGTTATCAGTTATTTCTTTATTAAATGTCGGATTTCTGCTAATGCTTTCCCAGAAGAGAATTGGAAAGGAAGCTTCACTAGTGACATTACGTCATTGTGAGCTGGGTTTTTACTATTTGGCATTCTGGATGACTCGGGTTCGAATCCCCGTCCGGCCGTCCAGATTTGGGTATTTTACGGTTTCTCCTAATCACTCCAGGCGGATGCCGGTATTGTTCCTTCAATAGGCCATCGCCAAATTCCTTCCCGTTCCTTGTCCCAGTCATTTCTCGCCTCAAATGACCTCGACGTCGACTAGGCACAAAGCAATTAAAAAAATATATGGAATTTCTGATAGTTGTGTTATAATATAGCGCTTAGTTCTTCAATTTGTAGATATTAGAGTGTTAAATTTCTTCAAACTCAGTTGCTACAAAATCGACAGAAATTCTTGTCCTGTTTCCGTGTATAAAGTCGTTTTATTCCGATAATCTATCGGAGTAAAACGACTTTCGAGCAGTAGCTGTGTAGTTTTGGCGGTCATGGTCGGCCAGCTCATGTGCATGTTGTGCGAGTTTGGGCAGCTCGGATGGTCCTGGGATTTTGGCGCGGCCGCCACAGCTGCCTACCTGCTTGCCCAGAGACGTTCATTATTTAGTAACGAGGCTTTTACCGCCTCGCACATTACCCACACCCTCGGCTCGATGTCTGCTTTACCTCCCCTGCCCCCACTATTGGATTATCACAACCCGATCTTTCCGATCCTCCATCGAAACTGCTTCGCAGTGCCGTTTCATAGTTTCTACTGTCTCTCCATCGCTATCAGAATTTTTACCTTTGTCATCTTTACAGTGGAACTCGCTTACGATTTCAGCAAAATTGAGCATAATTTTTTATTGTTAAGAGAGATTTTCCTCACTACAGAGGTTTTACTCCAACACAGAACATTCGGAACACAGAACTTCATTTTCTCAAAATATTTCTCCAGAGATTTCGATCTTCCGCTTCTACACAAATCTTCTCATTGCTATTTGTACTCTTTGGAGCCAGGTAAGCATGGGCCGTCTTCTTTTCCTTCTTCCTTTAACTTCCCATTCCTGAACAAGTTTTGGTATCCTAATATCTTCCATCCTTCTTACATGGCCATAGCATTCCAATTTTTTCGTTCTGTAACATTATACATTCTTCTTTCACTTCAATTAGCCTTATTATTTTGGTATTCCTTACTTTTTCTTTTTTGATATTCTTTCTGATCTCCAGAAATCCATTTATAATGCTTTCAACTTCTCTGATATGCTTTTTGGTTGATTGTCCATGTTTCTGATCCATATAAGGCTATACTTTCCAATAATGACTTAAATATATTTTTTTGTTCAATTGATAAAATTTTTTTTCCATAGAAGTGCATTGAGCATCCGGATTACTTTCAGGCCATTAGTAATTCTATTATTAATTTCCATATTCGATTTTCCTTGTATTTCTAAAATTGAACCCAAATAGCAAAAATTATTTACTTTTTTAATTTTTATTCCATCAATTTACAAATCATCCAGATCATTAGTAAGATATTCTGTTTTTTTATAGTTAATTTTCAAGCCCCATTTTTTTATATTTTATTGATAGTTGATTACATATGTAATTTTCATCCTCACCATCTTGTGCTATGATGACTTGATCATCAGGAAATAGTAAATGATGTGGATATTTTCCATCTATTATTTCTAAACCTGAGCTGGTTAATCTATTTGGAAAGTTACGTGTAAATAGTAAGGGAACTTAATCGTGATTAATTGGTGAGCGATTTTTCTTCTTCGCTTCCGCTGACCGCAACACCAGAACCCGACAGCAGTGAGTCGGCCAGTAATAGCGTAAAAACTGAATTCCATTCACTTTAACTGTAGCGTAGATACGAGCGTGACACAGGCTGCTATCCTCAGCAAGATCTTCTCACGTGTTGCGCTAAATATGAGCTATAAAAACGCTACACTCGTAAGCTTATTTCCTTATTACAATCTTCTTAACCTGGCATAGCTCGCCGAGATTAAAATATAAGGCTGAACTCGATTAATGTTCAGGCAAGCGATCATAACCGTCGCGAACCGAGACCGTATAACAATAGCAATCATAAAAAAAGGAAGATACACATATAATTTCCTTAGCAAAAACAAAGCACGCAAATTACGCGCAGGTCAGTGGAAATCCGAATTACGCCAAACTGAGCCGTAATAAACCACCGCGAGCCCAGATGCACGCGGTCGACGGAAAGAGATGCAAAAAATCGCTCAACCATGAGCATAATTTTGGAAATTAATTGTATAGCTAATGGGAACATGTGGTCTGTTCGTCACAATAAACTCACTTCTGTGATTATTTAGTGACTAATAACATGGACGTTTTGAATTAATAGTAAAACTATAGCAAGAAAAACTAAATCTGTGCTACAAGTAATCGGTGGTTCTCTTAATCATGTTTTATGGAAGACTGGTAAGAAGGTATTACTACCGCGAATTCAGTGTTGAATATTGCGGTGGATTAACACGAAAACTAGTGCAATAATTTTTCGTTAGTTTTTTATCTAAGTATCAAAGTTCACGCTAACCAGTCCTTGAAACAAATATCGAACGATATCCAAATACAGACTTACCGGTAATCATAATGCCGAAATTTGACAAATATGTTTGAGATCTCCACGAAACTTAATATACATATATTGATCCAGAAACGAGTATTTTACAATATTATTGCGCTTTCAGTTTTGTTGCAAAACAGTGAAGCAAATATGTCAGTTTAATCTAATACATACAAAGAGAAAAACGTGAAATACTCTCAATATTTTTTCTGGCTTGTTACACCATTTTAAAACCACATATATGCCGGAAATGTAAAGCAGGTATGCGAAGCGAATGTAGTGATGGAAATACCTTTGTGTACTAATGCATACTGTGAGGAGTTCTCACGAAGAATTAAAATCAATATTGCATCATGTATCCCGAAAATATACCGATGTAGTCAACAATTATTCCATTACATGGCATTCATTTTGTCATATTTTTGATACATGTTGTAAGATATCATAAAATGCTATTTAATTCATTATAATTAATTTCATCGAATATCAACCATGTAACATAACTCAATTAATTATTTTAAGTGCCAAAGAGCTATGTAATGTCGCTATTGACTTCGAGTTACACTCCTGATTCTCGTAGTTTTTATAGTGATTTATCGAGGTCGTCAGGTTAAGGCCACGATAAAAAAGGAGCTGAATTATCAGATATCACAATGAAAAATGTTACAGATGTTTTAAAAGTATGTCATAATGCAGCACTCTACTGGTTCACTAACTCCTTTATAACATCTCATATTGCTCATCAGCCGGAAGAAGTATTCTAAAAATCCATCAAAATATTTCTGATTATTCAGTTTAAAAAAAAGTTCCAAAATATTATAAGCCTTTCACGCACTCACGCATTCAAACACGTCTCGCTCACGGTTTTCGGTGTAAGTAGTCTTTAATAATGTGACAGTAAATAATACTGAACCATGGTGGGAGTAGTTCGTCACACACACACACACACACACACACACACACACACAAAACTAGTCACGAGAATTTAAATACTAGTGAAATTAATAAAGTGGCGTTAAATTGGTTTTACTAAATGGTGATTATATCCAGAAATCGTTAACGTAACTGATACGTCGTAGAAAGTGTCTCCACCCCTGCCCATAATTTTACAAGCTGAGTCTGCAAACGAATTTAACTCACAATGACCAACCAATGAGATAATTTTTGAAAATGTTCTGGCCGCAGACATTCTTCCTACGTTCCTAAAAAATGCCATATTGCGCAGATATGCTGACAATTGGTCAAATATCAAAAAAAACTTAGTTAATGACAACATATGCAGACACGTGAGTTCTACCTGATAGAGTATTAACGCATTTGAGTAAGGTCATAGCTTGATTATGTTCTAAAATCTCCTAGTAATATTGATCGGAACATATTGTAACAGCCCTCATACCTGAATTTTGAATAGTAATGTACTTTATGAAGTTTTTATAGTAAACTAAAGTTTTCTTGAATATGATCTGGTATGTTTGTTTTGTATTTTCTAGTAAATCAGTGTATATAGACTTTGTTTTATGTAAGAAAATTATTTAAAGTCCATTTAATATGTTTAAGAACCGAATGGTGGAAGAGAATTTCTTAAATGTTTGTAATTCCACGTATTAATGTAAGTTACGATGTATACAGTACAATTTTCTACCGTTTGAAAGGATTTCTGTAAATAATTTTGTATTTAAGTATCTCTAATTACCATTTCTGATCATTTTGTAATGTTGTTAATTAATTTTGTATTAATTCCAATTGTTTTTAATATGTTTGATTGTTTGAGTGATTGTTAAGGATCGAGAAATATCGGGCGGATGCCTTTGAAGAATTCTCGTAATTTCGATAGAGACTATATAAACAGATCGGCTGGACAGAGCAGTTAGTTGAGTATTCAGTCAGTATTCAGTTTTACAGAGAGTTTCATCCAGTTAGTTGAGTTCACAGAGATTTTATTTGCGACGGCTCAGAAGTGCATCTCTGTATTGTATCTATGCTTGTGAATATCGCTGACTTCGTTTTGAACAAATAAAAAAAACATCAACATAACCTTTTGGTGGACTTTTAAATTAATCAATATATATAAATTAAACCACCAAAGATCCTAATATCGGCGAACGTTGACAGTACGAGAAGTAATTAAACCACCGAAGACGGTAATAATATGCTTCTATTTCTTTCGGAATCAGCTGTTTTCTCAGGTTGCTATCACATTGTTACATACATCTACATCGATACTCTGCAGTTCGTAAATATTTTGGGTGGCAGAGCGAGCTTTGAACCAAAATTATTCTTTAGTCTGTACGTTCCTATTACGAATAGCACGATGGAAGAAAAAGAATAAATATAGGCATCAATACGACATCTTATTCCTCTAATTTTATCTCTCCTGTCATTGCGACCTTAATAAGTTGGTGGATGAATTATTACATAGCACTCGTAAATGAAAGAAACCTTTTACATGTTAGTCAATAAATTCAAACGAAAGCTACGTCTTCAGTCGTAACCCAATTTACGCAACAATTTAACCAAATAAATTGACCAGTTAGAAAAATCGCATCGTAGTTAATTTTTATTCTGCGTTGAGTTGGCGGGCGCCGCCCTTGAGCTGCATGCGGCTGTGAACTGACCGCAGCAGCACGTGGGGGAGGGGGATTCTCATTTCCTGCGGCGAACACTCTCTGTCAAGAGTCGCATCCATCACGCATCGCCCAACCAAGACCTCGGCAACCCTGTCGTAATTACCGCAGCCTTATCTGCAAGCCAAAAATATCCGATAGGCGAGCCGCCACGCAGCCTCGAGGGATACACACAGCCGAAACCTAACACTGTCTCTCTCCTCGTATTTTTCATCATTGAACCCTTCGGCTAAATTAACTATTCATGGCTGGATGACAAGCTCTTCCAATTCCTATTTATAACTAGCTAAACGACCAACGCAACGTTTGTAATCTTTTACAGCCAACCGGAGCAGAAAGTTTATTTTACATGGGTTGTTGTTTACGGATAGGTATCTTGTAAATTTTTTGCAAAATGAGTTCTTTCTTTGACATTAAAATGTGTGTTATTAATCCGTTTAAGACTTCGCATGTAATTTAATTACTGTATTTATACATGACATAGGAAGGTATTTAGAACGATAAACGAAATGGGATAATAAATGTAAAACCTGATAGAAATTTTAATAAATGTAAAAATTAACAGAGTTACTAATTCTGAGCTAGGTTTCCGAGCGATGTTTGTCAATCTGACGGAAATGTAACGAGCTTGTGTACTCTTTTTCACAATTTGTCTGTCACTTTTTCACTCTTGCGATCTTTGCTGCATGATATAAATAGTACCTGATTTTTAGATTTAATGCATTTTATCAAAATATCTAAATGAGAACTCCGTTTCTTTTTGGACATATGGAAAGTATACGAGAGTTTAGTGTTGTAAAACTCGATGTACAACTCAACCACATGGTATTTTTTTTTGTTTGTTTGTTTGCTTCTTGTAGACAAAATATTTGGTCTCTGTAACAGGAATCAGGTCTGTAGAGGAATCGATCAGTTACTTTTGGTCTAAATCAGCAGCCAATAGAATTAGTTGTTACATACTGTATATTCATGTTATTTAGTAGTTCAGTAAAGCCTGAGATTTTTTTTTTCTTATGGGTTTATTTATCGTTGATATTAAGGTCATTAGAGGTAGGAAATGACTGGAGGCATGAAATGACTGGAGGCATGAAATGGGAAGGAATTCGGTGTAGAAGGAACCATCCCCGAATTCGGGAAAACCGTAGAAAACCAAAATCTGGGTGGCCGGATGAGGATTGGAACCGGCGTCCTACAGAATGCAGGGCCAGAACGTTACCGCTCATATACCAACTGAAATGTTGATTTGCACAGCCATTAGGACCCCAAAGCTTGCAGCTAATTTCACACTGATGGTTAGGTCTTACCACCGACTGCCAGTTCCAGCGTTCCTCGGATGAGCGATCGCCGCTACCTTGGCAACCGGGACAGCTGGTGCGGATTAATGTGATTACAAGAGAGATGCCTTCTGCCTCCGTCTCTCTCGTGTCGTCGGAATGACCGTGGGCATTTGTCAGTGGCCAGATGTTACCGACTCGGTCGGTGCCTGCAGTGATAAAACAGTTTACCGACATTGCTTACGGAGTCATTCCGGGTTCTATGTGGGACATGTCTTTATATTTATTTTCAAGAATAAACGTAGTGCATTGTGTTCGGCTCCGGTAACTTGTCGTCTTGAAATTGGTTCAACTAAGTCTCGCATTTGTAGTTATCTTAACTTAAATATTGATTTTGTAGTTATATTATTGTTAAAAGAAAAAGAGCACATTTTGTGTTCGTTAAAACCGAGCCTGGTGGGTGTGCGCGGTCGTGGCTTTCGGAAGGACAAGGGTTCAATGCCTCTTCCGTGAATCCTGATTTTGGTTTTCCACTGTTTCCCCAATCAATTCAGTTCATAGCAATCATTGTCACTTTAGAACAGCATGTTCGAATTCTTTGCCGTTCCTCTCAACGACGAGATAAAATCCTTTTGTTGTGTAACATTAAGCTACAGATTCGAACGGCTGAACAGAAATGTTCTCGATTAATGTTCTGGATTATGTGTAGGGTAAAACCATTGCAGATAACTCTTTAAAAAGCTCAGTGACTTCTTAGGATACTTATATACTTTTACGTTCTTTGTCATAGAACAATTTAACTTGTTTACATCAAATTCACAATTTCAATAAAAGAAGCAAGAATAGTTTGTACAAAAGACAAACATCATTGTCATTAGTATAAAGAGGAGTTAATTATTCTAATAATAATAAACTTATTATAATAATAACTAATAATATTAAACTTTTTAAAAGTACAAAAAGTTTGTAAACGATAAAAATATAATTAAAGAAAAACTGAGGGACTATTTACTTGACAACTTCTTCTATTCCATCCAAAAGCGTGTACAAAAAATATAATATGTCATTTACAAAATCGATTTGTAAAAATTTATTTTGTTTGCCTGTCTGTAACATGTAACACTTTTTCAGTATCATTATTATTCATCTTTAGCGCGTATATATTAACCGTGACATGTTCCACATGCCAGAGGATCAGCAGGGGTCTGTGAGCGTCACACAATATTTTCGACCACGTTAGACAGGTACTTTCTGGAGCGCTGACAATTGCTCCAACGATATAAATCGTACTGAAACACTTAGTTCGTATGCGAAATGACTTATAAATATGAAAAAAACTATTTTGAAAAAATTACAAGCCTTGAAACATAAAACTAACAATATTGATTTGGTGGTAGGTCATATTTCCGCAGTTGTTGAACAGTAATTTTATAAATAATTCCGTCAAAAAAACTGTTTTGGTGAATTTTGTTTTTATTTGATTCTCCAGACGCGTTTCGCCCTTGTGGTGTATGGCTTCTTCAGTGGCTGTAAAGTGTTTTTACATGTGTTGTTATAATAATTATCTACAGTACAACAGTATAAACAGTTGTTTTTACATGTGTTGTTACAATAATTATCTACAGTACAACTGTTTATACTGTTGTACTGTAGATAATTATTATAACAACACATGTAAAAACACTTTACAGCCAGTGAAGATGCCATACATCACAAGGGCGAAACGCGTCTGGGGAATTAAATTAAAACAAAATTCACGAAAACAGTTGTTTTTTACGGAATTATTTATAAAATTAAAACTAACAAAATTAAACATTTTCAAAGAGTCGAAATTCACATTTAAAACACTATAGCTTACACAACATTAATAATTAAAGTATTTTCTTCTATTTTCAAACATTTTACTGGTTTTTACCGAATAACACTTCTTTAAAACAACTTCCGTCCTCCAAAACAATATTCATCCACTCAAAATACACAAATTTACAGTTGATCAATGTTTATCGTTGTCCGAGACCAAGATAATCATTTGAAGGACTGTAATTAGTGGAAAGTTTGGTCCTTCCTTTCTCGTTGAGTTATTATTACGGTGAGTCCGTCAGCAGTGAGCGACGACGCCGCTTTGTTTAAGATGCGTCGGAGTGGTTTTCTCGCTGCTCGTCGCGGTGACCCCGCTGTGTGCGGCCGTGCGCCCGGTGGACCCCGAAGCACGTCGTTCCGGTGATCCCCACGGAGCCCGTTACCTGCATCACCGCGGATTATGGCCGCCGCCCACCCCGCGTCCTCATAAGTACGCCGAGGAATGGCGCCTTTCCAGAGGCTTTTCGGACAATGCCGTGGTCGTGGAATGCTGTTGCCGCCATAACCTGCTGAAACTGTTTGATTATTGCCTCTTACCTTCGTTACCACTTACTTTGTACGCCACTTAGACGGTCTGGTTATTCAGTGAATGGGTTTACCACTTAGAGTATGATTGTCACTAGCCTAGAGTAGTTTAACTACTTCGCCAAGGAAAAAAAAAGATAGGAAAAAAACTTAACCACTTCTCTTCTAAACATTTTTTGTTCTGGAAAAACGTTTGGCCTAACCAACTAGGCAGATGTTTTCACTCAAAATCGAAATTACCTTGAGGTGAAAATAACGGATGCAATTCCTGTTTATTGCTGGCTTTATTTTCGTTGTTCGTGAAACTGTTACTTCCTTAATCCTTTACAAAATGATTAAACATACAAAAACAGTATTTTTACGCGCTTTATTTTAACTTGACATGTATGAATGTAACTGAATCTTTTAATTCAATATCACCCACTTCAACAGATCCGAATTGAATGAAATTACGTATTGCATACGTATTAAGAGCCGATAACAATACAATAATTTCATAGCTATGTCTTAGTATTCTCTTTACTTTGACAGTAACAACAAAAAATATTTGGAAATGTGGCCGCAGTTAGATAGGCAGTCCACAATGCTTACGTTTAGTAGGTTGCGTCATTCGTCTTTCATTGAATATGTGTATCGCACTGAAATATAAATCGATTTAAAAAAATTTATTTACACAGACTGTGTAAATAAAATAATACATAAATTAATATACTACGATTGCACCATTGTTGTTTATAAATTAACATTTGCGTTGATAAGCACTGTTAACGTCCTGACATTTGCAGTAGTTTTCATAACCTTTTAACTTTCAAATGATCTTAATGTCTTCCTAAAAAGACCACTTATATACAATTACCAAGGTTTTCACCGATTAAAATTTCTTGAAATAAATTCAACGCCATTTGGGTTCTTGAACATTATTGTTTTACATTTCCCAAGTCTAACATTATAATTCGAAAAAAAAAAAAAACTATTTTGTTACAATGTGAACTAAAAAGTTAAAAAAAAACAATTAAAAACACGCTTTTCGTAGAAATGTGAACTAAAAGTTAAAATAATTTTTAAACATGAAGATTAAGTTCAACATCGATAGGATGTGAACGGAGATTTTCTTCATCAGGTAATACGATTACGTTGTCGAAACTTTATCGTTTGATGAAAATATCCGGCTGCAAACCCGTGCAGACTATGTTGCAGCGGTAGGATGTCCCACAGTTCAGCATAACTTAATTTTTTGAATAAGCTCAAGATAAGCATAAAGTCATTGACAAAAATTTAACTTTAATGTTAAAAAAAAACAAAACAAAAAAAAACAACAACGTATCTCTCTACTTAATTTTTCTAATGACTCAACCTTTTCGAATTTAATAATATGTTTTGTTTCAAGTACTGCAAAGTGTATCCCAGCACACAGTAAAGGCTGCGATTATATTAACTTTTCCTATAGCACGCAGAGGATAGGATAAGAAATGACAGCCATTCACTTTTTTTTTTTTTTTGCTTATGCACCACGCCTCGTCGATGTAATTAGAGGCGGGAAAGGACTGGCGATTAGGAACGGGAAGGAATTCGATCATGGCCTTTTGAACGAAGCATCCCGGACATGGATTCGAACCCTCTTTCTCCCGAATGCGAGGCCAGAGCGTTACTGCCCACCTACCACGATCGGTAGAAGTTTTGTGTCCGTGGTCTAGAAGAAAACTCATTGACTCTTAACATTTCTAAATGCCTACAGAAAAATAAAAAATCATTACAATACAGTGGCATCGTGTCGGTTCAATTAGAGAGTCGTCCAAATATAATCCTGTATTTCACCTTTGCGGCGAATTATATAGAACCCGAAACTTCGTCGGTTTGTTTGGATTGTTTTAACGGATTATTCATGGTACACAAAATCCTGCCCTACTTTGTTGATTCTCCCTTAGGGGAGGGAGGGGGGGGGAGGGGAGTTCCGAGGCACCTTCGCCGCCCGTGGGGTAGACACACTACCTCTACACCGTCAGACGTACTTCGCCGTGTCTTATAGTTGAAAACCTTTATTTTATCATCACCTACTTAGTGAGTTGCTTCTGATATGTCATTGTTATTAGTGAAAAGTAGGAACTTACCTTATTAATAACGCAATTGTGGCCAGGAGTAGGGATGGGGTTACTTGGACATTTTTCTTCTAAGGGAAAAAGGGGGGGGGAGGCGTGGTACAATAAAGTTTGGGAACCCCTACTATAGTTGAAAAACTAACCTATCTCTTATAATTCAGATTATACATATAAAAGTGTATTATACACGTTACATAATTCACATGATCTCAGCTATATTAGGCGAATTACGAGAGATTGCGACTGCACATAGCTTCCGTTTGTTATTAATCGAAACAAAACGTAGGGACCGAGCGTGATGGGTGAACGGTTATCTTTCTGCCCTCGCATTCGGGAGGACTTGGGCTTGAATCCCCATCCGGTCATTCAGAATTGGGTTTTCCATGGTTTCCCAAAATCGCTCCAGGTGAATAGCGGGATGGTTCCTTCAAAAAGGCGATGGCAGAATTCCTTCCCGTTCCTTGCACCCGTCCTTTCCCGCCTCTAATGACCTCGACGTCGACGAGGCGTAAAGCCATAAGAAAAAAAAAACATAGGGTTATGTTGAGACAATTGTTGTAATTCTGTGGGAGACGGACGTGTCTTGTGAGATGCCCGTCGGTGTGCCTCGCTGCGTCAGGAGCGATTCCGGTGCCAGGTGGAGCGGTACGCACCTGCGGCAGATAAGCTGGCGACTGCTGGCGGCTCCTGATGGCCGCTATCTGGCCTGTAACGAGCGCCGGACCAGCCGACAATGTGCCCTTTCATCGTGGCCACGATGGCTATCTGCAGAGGTGCTTGACCAGCTCTTGGCCGGCTCGGGCCCGCTCCCCCCTCCATTGATAATCCTACTAGTAGTGATCGTTACAACCATCACCTGCTACTTCAGCCGAAGAGAGTTACTCTGTTTAGCGCAGCAGCAGTAGAGAGAAAGTTAAATCACCGTCTCTCATGCTTCAACGTTTAGATGTTCTTCCAGTTCATAGACTCTCGTCTTCCTTCTGTTTTAATTTTTTGTCTCTGAAATATCTTAATGCTATAAGAATACATCACGGTTTATGTCAGGTCATTTGACACGTTGAATACACCGGAAATCGTCGGCAAAACGTTCGTATATCTTAACATGTCTGGACTGTAAGCTTTGGAAGAAAATAATTTCAATGTTTCTCATAATTTCAGGAGAAGTTCCAGTAAATTAAATTCATTTTAATAAAAATTATTGTTTGATTTGGGGTTGCATCTTCTACAAAGTGTCAGATGATATGAAGCCGTTAAATTAAAAATCGCAGTGATTTGTATGAAAGTAATTAATAAGTTATGTAACTTAATGCTGTACGAGTGAGCTGTGGCGAACACTTTAAATGAATCGGATGTACTTTCCAAAGTTCGATCTGTTTTAATACCCGCTTCTTCAGCTCAACGAAGTGATGAAATAGTTGTTCATAAGCAATCAGCTATTTAATACACCCGTATCAACAACCTATTTTAAAATGTAATTTGAAATTTGTCGATGTTAGAAAATGTAATGATGTATACACACTTGGTTTGCTGATAGACAGACGCACACCAGACGTAAACCATTTTAAACCCGTTCGGATTCAATATTGCGTAATAAGCATATAATAGCCTCCTTCAAAGAATTTTAGTGTGTCACCTATCATTATTGTTTCGTTTCGTCTATTTGCTATGGTGACACTCTGGCTGCGGTCTCACAGTCGTATTTTTTTTATCCTTACATTCTTTAATTTAAAAAATAATTGAATCTCTTCTATCCTCCATTTTTTATGAATGTTTCTTTTATCTATTTTTTTATTAGTTGCAGTATTGTTCTAAAACAGAATTTTTTTCCCAGCTGTGTTTGCTGGAACAGCAATTACGTCGGCGGTTTAACTCTAAATTTTAGCTGGAGTTGACATAGTAACCGTTATATTCGTTGTTGTATTTATTATTTCTGTTGACTGTTGCATCTAGACATAAAACATTAAAATTTTAAAATACGATCGACAGTACCGTTAGATAGCGTTAAACGTGTTTGAATTATTTTCAGAAAATACACATTCTGTTATTCAACAACAACAAAAAAAATAACACGTTGCAACACGATAATTGTTATAGAAAACGAGTGATTTTCGCATTCCGTGAATGTCTAATACGCAGACTGTTTGAAGAGACTTGGTACTTGTCGAGTTTCAATACATGCCAAGTTTACGGAAGCACTTATTCTAGATTTCTGGCATGAATTGCAGTTTTGGTCGTTCCCCGAGCTTTCTGCTTTCGGAAACGGCTCCTCGTGACGTCTGATGGCTCCCTAAAATTTGGCTAGGTCACAAGTGTAAATTAGGCACAACGCGACGAAGGTGTAGACACATTACAAAGGACTCATCCAGACATGTGATCTCATAGCAAGAATGTTGAGCTATAGTACGTCGAAAATATTTTAACCCTCTTCATAAAACAATTTTCAAACTTACAGGCACAAGTCTAGTTCGTGGTACAACTGTTGAAGTTCACCAGTGACGTTGAACCTTCCACACTTATAAACGATATACCAGGTGGCACTTTAAACACGTCTTCGACGAAAAAGTTGTTTGTTTGCAAGACTTCGCAGTTTGCAACCTAGCACTCTTTCAGCCATCCATCCCGGAGCGGGGGTAATTCCTGAGTGTTAAATTATGTGCAGTAATTTCTTTAATCCGTGGCGGAGCCATCGGCTGAACATTAGGGCCGTAGATTAGCGCGGATTACCTGACGCACTTTGGCAGGTGCGCTCCGCCCAGCCGAGCCCCCGTCCGTCTTACTTTGCCGCACACCGTCTTAATCTCGCGATTTATCAGCCGGGATTGGTACGGCCGCCCTACACTCCACAGTGCCTTCCCGGCAAGGACCACCAAACAGCGCAGACCACTGCTCCATACCTCTAAACAATCCAGACCGAAACTCACTCGTAGAATTTAAAAGCACTGAAGCGCAGTAAGTACAAAATGTTGTTAGCTTCATTGAAATTACGCTATATTATTTAACGCATTTCAGTAAAATATAGATATTTGATGACACACACAACTTGACGGTTCTGTTGATTATGTGAAAATTGTATAATATGCAGATTCCTTTAAACTACGATATTTTATTTGGTATGTTATAGTGCTCCAACATTAATGAGGCTGTGAACTGTGTTTTAGTAAGGAGAACAGATGAATGAACGAATAAATGTCTTTTACCCGGTCAACAATAATAACGTATTTAGGCCGATAAATATGACTTTGCCCCAGTCATCAGAAATAACACATTTAGGCCGATAAATTTTTCTCTGCCCAGTCAACAGTAATAACATATTTAGGCCAGTAAATTTGACTCTGCACCATTCCACAGTTTTAACAATTTAGGCCCATAAATTTGACTTTCCCCAGTCAGCAGTAATAACATATTTAATCCAATAAATTTTACTTTGTCCCAATCAGTAGTAATAACATATATTGGCCAATAAATTTTACTCTTCCCCAATCAACAGAGTTAATATACTAATGTCGATAAAAATTGAGTATGTCCCAGTCAGCAGTAATAACATATTTAGGCCGATAACTCTGACTGTGGCTCTGTCAACATCAATAACATATTTAGACCTATAAATTTGATTCTATGATACATGAGAATAAGTATAGCATATTTCGCACTAAAAGTACTGGTCTCAAATCAACATGAATGCGAGATGTAATATGCAGCCGTCAGCGAACATACACACTTTTGTTTTTAGTTCATGTCATACTTCGTCTCCGCTGTAAAAGTTTAAATATAGTTCGTCTACAAAGATAAAGAGAGAAAAAAAAGGGTAAGACAAGGAATAATTACAACAAGCTAGCCGAGTATTAGTTTTAGATCATTTTCTTTTCAATATTCGCCAGGATTTAGTAAATTTTCGTTTATCTTACATTTCTCTGCGTTATTTTCTCATGCATTAACTCTCTAATTCCACATCTCTTCTTTGCACCTTCTTCTTACTATGCCATACACTATTCCGAAAATACGCAGTTACCATGGAGGACGTACTGGTGTGATTTTCCCGTTGCCATCCGCAGTATGTGTTCATATGATTGCCTGGATGACGGTGATAGTGCTTGTGTTCAGTATGTAATGTTGTTTGTGTTGCATGAGATAAGAGATGAAGAAGGGAGACGAATTACCATAAACAGTGTCAAATACCCTACGCACTGCGGAGAGGTTTGGGACTTTGGCGCACAGTCTGGTATCTCTCCTACCCTGCCAGCCAAGTGCTGAGAATGAAAATTTCTGTCACCACTAGGACTCGATCCAGCTAACCCCATGTCAGCGCCACGCAGCCAAACGAGATGGGCTCTGCATCGCATCTAGGAGACCAAAACATTGTAGGCTACAAAGGGATATTTCGGTATAATGTTAATAACGTAGAGAACTAATATTCTTAATGCTCCTTTCAGTAAATCACTTATCCGTTACTTTTACTTGAATTATATCTCTAGGCGCTTTAACTTCTCGTTTAAATTTTTCAGAGATAAATAAAAATTATTTGAAGAAAGATGGAAGGCTTCATTTGTGTAACATTGTGTACTTGTTCACCCGTTGCTAATCCTTCCAATTACTTATTTACCCTGTATCGAGTTTCTTCAAGAAATATCCGCTTAATAATTGAAAGTTGCTTCATAAATTAGCTATATTACGTATCTAATAAAAGTCCTGAAAGTTATAAAGAAAAATCTGCGTTGTGTGTTGTTTTACTTGTGGAAGTAAGTATGAGGAAGTTCAGATCATCATCTGTAAAGGGGTGTTTCAAACCCTTGTTTTCTAGTATCTGCTATCTGTGATAAACTCGACGAGAAACGCTTCGCGTTGCCATTAATTGCACAAGGGTAACACTGGAAGGACATCTCAGACAAGATTCATGATTGATAAATACAGCGAAATAAAACCCTGCAAGCAAAAGAATATCAAGTAATTACTTATTCCTATTCAGCAGTTTACTAGTGTAGTCGTCTAGCCTTTTTTCTGGAATTGTACTTCCTATTTGTGAGTAATAATATGCTGTACATAATTTACAGCTTTTGTGAACATCCGCGCTTTTTGTTTGTTCTTCTGTTAAGTTCCGAGGTTTTGAGTTAAACATTTACATGGAGTTAATTTATTCATTAAGTTGTTAGTATTTTTTTCGCTGGCTATTTGTTTATTTTCCTGCGTGTTGCAACAAAGGGACAGAAATTCTGGTAATATTGTCTGTAAATTAGAGATCTCGTGTTTTCTGTTGGCTTTGTTCCACGGACTAAATTATGAAATTTATGTTACCAAAAGATTTATATATATATAAAGAGTAGCAGGGCAGTTTAGCATTATCGTAAAAAAAAAAAAAAAAAAAAAAAACTGAAAACGTGGCTGTCCTGAATTTGCATGGCATCTTCAGCATGCGTATCAAGTTAACGTTAGAATTTCTATCAGGGTTTAATTTTTTGTTTCTTTTTTTCTTGAAAACTTTGTGTGAAGGTTATTTAATTAGAACCGTTTACTTAAAGAGGCCTTATGACATATGAATTGTTTTTGTAGAGTAAAGTGTTAATCAGGACTAGTAAAGTACTATTTAAAAGAAATTAAATTTACTATACTAATATCTTTTTTACCAAATTGGTTTTTATACTATGTATTGAACTGAAACGTTTTCATTACTGCCCGAGCAGTGTTCTGAAAGTAAAGCCCTTCAGGACATGAATAAGAAAAGAAAAATTATTTTTAAGCAATTTATTCTTTCTACGAATGACACACATTAAACTACTGTTTCCATCAGCATAATATTTCAGAAACTTTTTAGACTAAGATTGTCCAAATTTATTCCTAAAACTACCATTAGAAAATAGCAGCAGAAAATCCTTTACTGATTAACCTCTGACAGGAGTATGATCGTAGCGCAGCTGGGCTGATAAGTAGAGTTGCCTTATCAGCCAATTGCAAACGTCTAAGAAGAAAAAAAAATCAGTGTAGGAATTTGATAATAAACATACAATATGTACAGAAAAAATTCTAAAAATAATTTTAAATCGGTAAAATTCAACGGATTTGTTAGAAAATTCAGTTTTACAGTTTACTGTATTTTAATGTATTTGCATCGTAATCTTTAAAGAAATGGGAATTTTTGAAAGTGTGTATTTTTATTTTTTAAATAGTTATGGGAATTATATAATAAGAATACCGTTATTTAATGTTAATAGTTTTGTGGATATTCGTAACTTATGTGTTCTGTTTCTTAATGAAGATAAACGAAAAATTAGGTTTGGTGACCCTAGCCGTTAATTTCGTAGGAGTCAAAAGAAAAGACAAGAAAATCTTTGATTGTAATCATAAAGTAAGTTACATCAAGCGTACTGAAGATTTCTTGGAGAATTATCACGATTTTTTGGTTAGAATACTGGGAAAATACAGTGATCATTTCTGTTATTTTATTAAAAATACAGTAAATCAGGTATTATGATATACCATGGACAAACAAGAAATAATCTATGGGCCTTCAAAGATCAGTAAAGTTTTAGCCTTGCGTTCGGTCATCCAGATTTTCGTTTTTCTTGGTTTCCCCAAATCACTCTAGGTGAATGCCGGGATGGTTCGTTCAAAATGCCATGACCATATTCATTCCCGTTCCTTGCCACCAATTCTTTGCCGCCTCTCATTGCTCCGATGTCGACGTGGCGAAAACCATAAAAAACCCAACAAGAACAGTTATTTAAAATATCAAATGATTTCATATAATACAAACAGATATTTCGGCGACATACATACTTTCGTCAGGAAGTCACTTGGGTAATATCCTTTATGTATTAAGGCCTAAAGAAGAAGGTACGTGCATATTTCCTCCATTTTGTATACTGAAACAGCACCGGAAAAGTTTTTCTTCATTAAAAATGATTTTGTTTCGAGCGTGAATTAAAATCGGCTTACGCAACCAGGCGAATAAGCCCGCTGCACGGGAGACGTAATTAACGCAGCAAATGAAATTTCGGAGTGTAAATTCTGAAGAGGCTTACACGCTAATGGTCGGTAGCCTGCGCGCATAATAGACGTGGATTAGACAATACGTCTGTTCGATGAGCCTTTGTACAACTCCGAAAATGGTGTATAGTATCGCCGTTATCAACGAAAACATTACACTGGAATAGTGCCAAGTGATGGTCGATAATTTTTCTGAAGGCGGCAGTACGCGACTAATTTTCTAGTGATAAAAGTGAGTGTACTCGACATTACTGACTGGGAGGAGTCAACGGGTTTTTTCCACCGTTTAGTGACAGTTTAAATTTGCCACGTAGTCCGCGTCTGTCTTCACTTCCCTACCGCAACATAATCATATAAATAGTAGATTTACGTGGAATCAGATCCCAGTCCTAATACCCAGCAAGCTTTTGCCAGAGATGATTGTTTGTATAAGGTCCCACAAAATTTCAACTGGTATTCAAACAGAGGAACTTCCTATTCCGAGTTAGGTGTCTCAACTTTTTTTAAAAATAAATTATGTTTATATTAAATGTTTCAGAATATTCAACAGTAAACAATTACATTAGTAAATGATAACGAATCCATTTCCAGGTCTGCTCTCTCTTTATCTCGTTGAGCCACAGACCACTACTACTTCTCTTTTAGTTTAAAATACTTTGTTACTAAACATCTACTAGCATGTTGTTGCCATGCGCGTATATTCATTGAAATCTTTTAGAGCTGAACTGCATTCTTGTGTCCCGTCACTTACCATACACACTGACTTGGTTAGTGCAGTGTTTCTCAACTTGTCGTCCGCGAAGATGGATCTGGTTATCCGAAGGCAGAATGTTATACCGTATTCGTACCGTATAAGCGAGTATAAACTGTAAGTCCAACTTTCTAAAGCCACGAACATATCAATGACCAGGCAAAAATGTGGCATTTCCGGAATGAGGATAGGACAGCATAGTTTCTATAATAGTCTGTACATTTCGAGATGGCATCAAAACGAACGAACGACGTTATTCTAAGTATTAAGTAAGTGACCGTTTTCTTAGGTTCTTCAAGTAGGTGTGAGGGAACGCGGTACATGGTAGGTTTGGCAACGTAAGAGTGGTGAAGTAAACAAAGATAAAAGGTGTGAGGTCTGTTGTCTTTTATTTTATTTTGTGCATGTAGGCCGGTGGTATAGTTGTAGCATCCTCCGTATAGAAACATTATTATTTATTTGGTTACTAAATATTAAGAATGTGATCAATATTTAATATTTCACTTCGAGTTTCATAACTGTATTCCCGTAGGAATTTCGAACAAGTTTGTGGATTTATGATGTTGCATTGGTACAGTAAAACATGCCTCAGATTTTAACAATATTCATATAGGTAACAGAATTGTGCCCATATAACTTAGTCTTAGGCAGCATTATTTTTCACAATTTATTGGTCTTCGGGTTGAAAAAGGTTGAGAAACGCTTGGCTAGTGTAATACGATGACAGATTAAGGAAATGTTGCATTTCTCTCTGGAAACACGACGAAACTAGGAGTATATTACGGTAAATGTATCCTTATTAGCCACAGGTGCGTTGTGCATAGTGTGAGCGTGTGCAACCGCACAGAGTAATTGTGCGTGTGTTGTGAGTGTGGGACGTCATCACATCTCCACTTGGCATGCAGCAAGGGGCTGCGAGAGGCCGCCCGCGGCACAGCCTCGCCGGAGACAAAGCCGCGCCTACAACACGCCAGGGGCTGCAACCCGCTGCGCTGGCCCGCTCGCCTGTCACCGCCTAGTCGTGCACTGCCTGCCTAACTGGTGTCGCAAAATATTCCACTCCAGCCAAGGCCTCATGCATATTAATTTTGGCCTTTGCTGTTGACAGGATCTCGAGGTAGGGAGTTCTGAGTGGCAAAGATTGTTTAGCTGCGTGAACTTCTGTAATAAAGTTCTGTAGATCATCGTTATCAAATTAAGGATGGGACATGTACCAGGTTTGTTTACTGTTTTGCAGCTTTCAGTTTAACGTCGATTGTACGTGACATAAAACAGCAGACAGTAAAACCTTGCAGAAGTTGTTTTAGAAGTATCTAAAATTCAATGACGATCCAACACCTCACCCTTCTCTCAAAATAGCTAACCACTCGCCGTTGAATAGCATCGCAATAACTCTAAGTAATTCTTGGAAGAAAGACAGACAGGATATTCGCAGACTTGTTACAAATTTGTCATATTTACATGTTTCTCGAATTATGTTAGTAACGATGATGTAATGTCCTGTTGGATCTTATAGTGAGCCGAGATTTAATTACTAACTATCACGTTTTTTTAGTAAGTAGCTACTACAAGACCAGCCCGTTTTGTCGGACTCAGTTATGCAACTATATTATCAGTTTCTTGGATGACTGAGTAACAGTTTAAGTGTAGTTTACATTAAAATCAAAGGAGTAAGAGCATCCAGTTTAGTATTTTTGCTTTAAAATTATGGACAGCTATGCGATTGTTACTAACCGAGCTTTTTCTTCTACACCTCCTATATTACGGTTCCCCATCTGCACTAATAATGAGCGTTTTAGATTAGACGACAAAAGTAGTCGTTGTTTTTATTATGTTTCATAACATCTAACGTGTCCGATCGTTATTTCTAACTTAATTACCTGACAGCTGGGCTTGTTAAAAAAATTAAATTTAAATGAATTAGTAGAACAGACTTATACAGTTAATAATGCGTCTTATGCTGTTTCTCGCAAAAGCAATTATCGTTTCGATTATAACACAGTTCTTAAAATCTTCGTATATCGTATATATACCCAGATTACATCTCGCAGAAAGATGTAGTAGGTCTAACTGTTGGCAGAAAGATTTGATTAAGGCGTCGCCGGGTTGTCATTTCTTGAAGCAGTCGTGAGGAAATGTATCTATACTACTTCTATAACTTCTACATGGAGTTAGTGAGTAATAATTGTGATATTCTTCACATTAAAGAAGTGATCCATGACAGGTGGCTCTATCGGAGTCCCCACCAAACATACGATTCTGGTTCGATGGTTGAACGGACGTCCGTAGAGCCTTGCTTTCATCCTTGTGCATTCAAACATTCTGGCTGCATTGTGTTAGTATTTGCGGGTGAGTTCACCGTCGTTTTGCTGCTTCTGAAGCAAAGAATTGTCAGTGCTCACATACAATAGCCACGTTTCCGCACGAATTTAGTTTACGACCAGCAACTTGAAAACATGGTTCACAAATTGCTGTAAAATTACGCGAGGGAAACATTGAATACAACACTGGCGTAACCGTCCGTTTCAGGTCCCTCTGGTATATTTTATACTCAGTCAGGTAATGTGGGCCGGTCCAGAGTTTGTGTTGTTGCCACTTCAAAAGTACGGAGCCAGCGTTGTGTTCTTTGTCGAACTGTATCCATATTTTTTTTAAGCAAAAAGCGAGGGTGAAAATGGGAAGCAAGCATACGTAGTCCTGCAGGTCTCACTGCCCGGTCAAAGCGTAACAAAAAAAGAGGCTAGAGAGGAGAAAAAGAAGGGAATATTTCACCAGCTACAAAAGTTCGGCGCACACACAACAACGGCAACAAAAATATCGGAATGAATGTGAAAGGCGGTGGAAACGCGAACAGGGCGAGGCGATTTGGGACGGCTTCCTGGCTGCCGGGTGCAGGAAGGAAGAGAGGTATCCTGCCTGCCTCGGGCTCGCTCGACTTCACACTGACACACTCTCTCCCACACTTCCCTCTCCAACTCTTACTTCGAAACATTAGGAATGCATCCTTTTATGTCCAACTAGTTGTTACCCGCTACTTCGAACTAGTGGACATAGAATTTTATTGCCAGAATTGGAAATAGAAAGTTGTAAATTACGATAAAGCTATCCCATACATTGACTGTGAGAGAAATAAAGCCTGAGCGACCGATATGAAATTACAGAGAATTTCACACGCTATCCGTCTGTTTGTCACAGTTGTGTTACTATTCGCATTTTAGTGACAAAAATATGTTATTTATCTCGAAATGGTATCCTATGCCCTTCCTAATGATACGTAGCATTTCGTTCTCAAATTTTATGAAGATCGGATTTTCCGTTTAGTCGTGAAAACGTGGCAAACAGGGAGACAGAGTTACCTTCCGTTTGCAACATTGGTTTAGATTTGTATTCGATAATCACTACCAGCAGGTCGATCGTATGCAATAATATGATCAGCGTAAAATCTATTGTGAAAAATTCTGAAAGAAAGTTTTTCTAGGTGGATTAACTAACTTATCGCAGTTCAGGCTTTGTCATCCAAACAACAGGGGCATACGTAATTTACAATATTAGATTTGAAAGTCTCACTCCAAACTCGAAAAATTAAGTCACTGATTTCGCTTTTTCGATATAATGGAGCTGTAATTTCACTGGCAACAGTAATAAACGAAATATACTTCCGCGAATGTACTAATTGTAAGCTCAGAAATCAAAAAAAGGGAACATCAATTTCATAAGACAAGATTACGCAAATCTACCTCCATACGAGTATATGCATCTTCCTTCACTGCGAGACATCGCGAGAGTTACTATGAAATTCGACTTTGTTGGAAGGTGCTATACGCTTTCTCTTATAAGTAATACGAGTAATTTATCCTATATCCAGAGAAGTAATAGTGATCTCTGGTACGTTAGAAAACTCAACCGCTGAACATGACTATTACTAAGTTTATAAACATCGAAATCATTTAAATGTAGGATTAGAGACCAAATACTTAGTATAAAATTTTATAAAAGTCTCGTTGCTTTTTTTCCTAGTTGTCTTTTGCATAAAATTCTCCTTCATTTGGCGTTAACATTAAAGCATTCTTTATTATGTTATTCATCATGATATTTTCAAAAATTGTTGATCTTTATCTGCAAGTTAGTAAGTAAGTAGTTAGTAAGGCAGCTTTAGGAGATTTCAGTCAAACACCTTAAATTCATATCCACCTCTCTCTTGGGGGATGATTAACAATACACTGGGTAGTGTCATCCAACGAAATGGTTTAGCGTGTCTGATCCACCTGTTTCGCCTCGCCTACACTGTAAAGCTTCCGGTTGGGTGCTTGTGATACGTGCTAATGGTGCTTACGCAGTATTCGTGTCCTATTAGTTCGCCTTGTTGCAGTGTGACGAAAATAAACGCCGATTGCTGTCGCAGCTAACCATGCGTTATGTGACGTTACATCGCTGTGAGAATGGCTAGGCCAAATAATTCAGTCGCCGCGTCCATCCCGAATAGGCACCTTCCTAATCCTGATCAGTGTGCTACAGATTGTGGCAGGTGAGGCGAAAATGTACCTACATAATCACATTTACCATACCTTACTTGGAGGGATGATCACTTAATTGTGCCTCTTTATTTTTGTTATTGTGCTGTAGGAGACAGATGTAATCCAAAAAAAAAAAAACCTGAGTATATATACTTTTATTTGAGTGATGTTTTAAGCGGGCTACTTGCAAACACTCGTGTGCAGTAAAAATAAATTTTTTTCTTAGATTCGTACCTGATTAAAGGATGTAGATTTTTATGTACTGTTGTCCTAATTTTGTAGTGCGCTATAAAAGTAATTCTCAAAATTTGAGATTCACAGTTGACACTTGGAATGAGGTGACATGCGCTTACTAAACTGGTTTCTTTGCTTACCATGGATATTAAAGACTCCTTACTTCTGTAATTATATATATAATATATATTATAGGTTTCCAAATTTGTCACCTTTCACCACAGTCTATTGTTATAATTGATTTGTTACAGTTTTCTAATTTTATAGTGTTTGCAGTTACCTGTCCACTTTATGGTTAGAATTTTTAATATTTCACCATGTCATTTTATACTTCTACCACTTCTACTATTACTAAACTACAAGTATTTAATATTACAATTATTACTACTCCACCATCTAAGAAAACATTTTCCAGTATTGGTATTATATTATTGAAAAATTAGTTCTCACAACCAGTGTCGGAGGTGGCCAGTCTCCCGATGGGCGGCCTTCTCGATCACTTTGGCTGCCAGAGAGACTGAGAACGTGCGCTATTACGGGAGATCTGGAATTCGGATTACTGCTCCGATACTAATACTGAAAAATGTTTTCTTAGATGGTAGAGTAGTAGGCCTAATAGCAGCAATGTTAAATACTTGTAGTTTAGTAATAGTAGCAGTGGTAGAAGTATAAAATGACATGGTGAAATATTAAAAATTCTCACCATAAAGTGGACAGGTAACTGCAAACACTATAAAATTAGAAAACTGTAACAAATCAATTATAACAACGGACTGTGGTGAAAGGTGTCAGGTTTAGAAACTTATAATATATGTTAACAGCGAAACAATTGTATGTATCATGCCAACAAACAAAGACTGTACAGATATTACCAAAACTATACATAACAAAAGTTGAAATTATTCATTGTGAAATAATGTGTTGAAGTATGAGATGTAAAACTGTTGTGTTAAATTAAGGCCTATTTTAGTTTCCAGATACTAGGCTGTAAAAATGTGTGCTAAATAAAAAAAAAACACCACACTGTCATGTATAACAGTGTTGAAAGTTTAGCTTAGCTACCCGCGCAGTGCGCTGAGGCTCTGCACACTGGATCGGGGAGGTGCAACGGACAAGGCACGAGTACGGGCCCCCGCGTACCGACCTTCCTGAATGTGGTGTCTAGCCGGGCTTCCGTAGCCGTCAAGGCGAATGCTGGAATGGTTCCCAAACTTCGCCTCAGAAACTACACATTGTACTAACAGTAATTATTGCACTTATCACGCGCTGAACATAGTTACATGTAACGCAGATAGATGGCAACACTTCACTTCCCCCATTAGTACTTACTTGTTAGTACGATGTGGCAGTAGGTAGAAAATGCTTGCCGTCAGCAAGGGCATGCGGCCGTAAAACCATAGCTCCAAATTTGACCATACGCAACTCATCTGAGGCAGCTGACCACAATTTTTTTAATATTTATTTATTTTATTGGCTTTCGACATCTTAGGCCATGCAGCCAGCTCAATAGTAATTATATGTCACTCAGTGCTTTTAGATTCTCCAGGATGAATTTTTTCCCGCTAATTAGACACACCACAGTACGGACATGACACTCACAGACACCACACCCATGCCCCACGGCCGGACGCGGAGACCACAAAATGTTGGTGGTGAAGAAGAAGTTTACCTCAGCACCTCTTTATTTCTCCATTCCTCATTGTTCTGCCGTCTATAACTGTCTTTTATTTATTAAATCTCTTCCCAAAATGGAATGTTTGGGAACTTGAGACTATTGCTAGGTCAATAAGCCACATGAAATTAGTATCTGAAAAGTCGTGGCTGGAACATGTGAAAAATTGTTGTGTTTTTTTTTTTTTTACTGCTTAACGTCTCTTAACAGCGAGGTCTTTAGAGACGGGAAAAGATTAGGGGCAAGGAATGGGAAGGAATTCGGCCATGGCCTTTTGAAGGAAGAATCCCGGCACTTGCTGGAGTCATTTGGAAAACCATGGAAAACCCAAATCTGGATGCCTGGATGGGGATTCGAACCGCTGTCCTCCCGAATGCGAGGCCAGAACGCTAACCGTTACACCACCACGCTCGGCGTGAAAAATGTACTCATTCCAAAGACTCTACACCAATTCTTGCCATCACTAATTTAATCATAGGCAATGATGAAATAATAGTCTGATAACAATCGATAATCATTTTTGTTTTACATTATGGTCGTATTCCTCTAGTTGTTTAACTGAAATGAAGTCGATGATCTGGAAAAGCAATTATTCTCTATTTTTGAATGGTCAATTTCATATTAAGTTTCACGCGAAATTTGTAGAGTACAAATTTAATTGAGGAGCCCCAAGCGGACTGCAGGCAAATTCCGGAGTTCGGACATTTCGCGCCGCCCAGCGCGCAAGCAGCGCACGTACGAAAGTGACCGAAACGAGTGACAGCAAAGTAATTAGGGTTTCGACATCTGCGAAACGAGATCTCGAACGGGACCAACATTAGATTTATCGAAACCGGGCTGTGGATTCAGTTATCCGATTAGGCCGGCAGTAAATCAAAACGGCGAATAATACGTCAGGATAATCACCAAGACCAACAGAATCGGAGCAGGCGCGGCGCAAGTTAAGCTCTTTACGTGGCGCTGGACGCGTACTAATGAATGCCGGGCGGTGCTCCTGCCTGACTCGTGATTGGGCGCTGACGAATGCCAGTAATTCAGTCGGGCCGCCCGCCGGGATGTCAGAGCTGAGTGGCACATGTCGATGCGCCTAAAGTGCTCAAGTGCTCCCGTAATAAGTGCGGCCGCACCCCGCTACTACTTTTCCATCAATCTTCGATAAGAGCACTCTATCGGCCGTGTCGAAGCGGGACAGAACTTTAGCGCCGATACAAATCTCAGTTTTCGCGCATGTCGCTTTTTTTACCCCGTTAGAAATTGTATCTTTTGAATTGCAACTGACAAAGGTCATTTGGTCCTTTTGCCGAACCACGACGGCCAGGTAGATCTATGCTATCCTCGCTCGAGGTAATTAATTTTATTGAACTGTTCTACTGAGTTTCGCAATGCTTTCAACGAAACCTTCGCCACCACTAATTTTTGTTACCTTCGTCAAACGCATTAACTGTTATGACACAATTAACTGACGAAATTTTAACATCACTGCACGTATTACTGTAATTTGAACAGTTACGACCGTCCATTGGATTGGAGGAGTTTTGTAATAGAAGCAGAAATGGTTAGGTTTCACAATAAGATATAAAGGCTTAAAAAATAATTTTCAACTGAGTGATGGCGACCACCTGTTCCTGCTTGCAAGTATGAAAACACTTTAGAAGTTTCCGGAATAAAGATTTGGTAGATCAGCGATAAAGTGTCGGGAAGTATCCACTTTTCCGGTACAGCGGTTCCTGGTGACAACAAGAAGTATTGACGATTTGCAACAACGAGCAGTACTTGTTGATACCATAGTTATATTGAAGAGGTTTAGTTGAAATACATTTTCGTTTCATAAATATGAAGGAGGACATGTAAAATAGGTATTTTTCGTTGAAGGATAAACAAGCTATTTAATTGAAATTCGGAAAGTCACCACCGTCATCAAGCCACGGTAGACCCTTTTTTGTATAAATAAATAAAAAAAACTATGGATTCTCCTTGCTTCATTTATATCTTTGTGTTTTGAGACCACAGCTAAGAGGCTGTCATTTTAGAATTTCTCTATTTTTACAGCCATTGTCTTAAAGGGAAAAATCATCAAGTGTTTTAAAAGGCTCATGTTCAACGTAAGTTTGTTTAGTTGTACATAATATTGTCTTATTCTTGTTTAGTGACTGAACTGATTAAAAAATGGAAATTAGATGCGTACATGTCACTTCAGTAGGAAGTGTGCAATAGTTTTAGGAGGAACTGAGCACTATAGGCCAGTAAAAGTGGCGTTATCAAACATATATGCGACATGTTTTGTTGGACATTATACAAATATTTATTGAGACCACATAAATACATCTTATTCACCTTTGCTATTTATCTCTTGGCTAAGATATATGCGGGTTTGGTATTCTAGCCAATTTACTACTATTTCCTTTATATCAAAGCTTTTGTGGTTATAAAATCAAGAAAATTGACGCCAGAAAGATGCTTCTAAGCATTCGAGGTCGTACAGAAAGCAAAGTTTATAAACTTGTATCAGCTGACTGTAGTTCATTTTAAAGTAATAAGTTATTATTTAAAGGACAAAATCAATCCTCCTGTTATTAGAACTTTTGTTTATTTGGGACGCGTTTCGGCTCTCACCGAGGCATCTTCAGTGATTAAATATTTTCTGTAACATGTGTTTCCAGTTTATAACTTTTATACATAAGTTTTTGTTTGCGTGCTATTACAGTTACATTTATATATAGATATTATACGAATTGTACTTACATTTCTGTTCGATGTGTGATGGCTAATGACGTGTGCCTTCAACCAGCATAACACTTCCAATGCTGTATGTGATTAGAGTAATTGAAGGTAGTTATTTAGTTATGTACAACATTTGAAGTAGTTGGAGGCACAGCGATCTGCCCGTACACATCACGGCTTAAAAGTAATGTTAACTACACTTTATACGTACATAGATATATAAATGTAATTGTAATAACATTCAAACAAACTGTGTGTACAAAATTTATAATCAGTAAAAAACATTTGATCGCTGAATATCGTACATCGGCGAGAGAGAAAACGCCTTCAAAATAAACAAAATTTTAATTAAATGATAATTCATTATTTTAGCAAGCAACTGGAGAAGAAATGGCATACAATAATTACATGCTACTTAAAGGTGTTTGTGGTGGTGCGGCAAACACGCTTCTTTCCTTAATAAATCAACGCCTTAAGCAATCTAACCACCTAGCATTAGGTTATATCTTAAATCGGGCACAATGCAGTTGGTCTAATCTTGCCGATTAGGATCTTGTTACGTTAGTTCAGATTACCTTTTTTTCAAAATTGGGGTATGAATTTCGCCCTAGAGATGATTGTATGACTTGTTAACTAAAAGATTGCTCTGAGGTACTAATTTATTTGCAGTTGTAACAGCTGGAGGCTAACTATAAGGGGGAAGCATTTTGAAGAACAGGGAAACTGTCATTGATTACGGAATGAATCTTTTAAGGTGATTTTTTTTTAACTAACGTAGGTACTTTTCCGATAAATGAATTTGCCCTCACAATATTTTTATACGTTTCTTTCCACATAGATGTGCTTCAGCTTAGGGATTAAAATTGTACCTCTAGGTTAATGTAATATTTGTATGAGAAAAAGAGTTCTTGTAACATTGAATCATTCATCAAATAAATTTGTTTAAGTTATTCCATAAAGGGTGGCTACTCCAATTGTACGCATAGTTGTTTATACTGCGTTAATATGAACTCATTTTCTTTTAAACCTTAATAAGTAACGCCAAAGCAAATTATTTTATATGATTTAATGCTGTACGCGCATCGCCTCTCATCGAGGCATTATCTTTTGTAATTTACACTTAGTTCACAAACAGTATTGGAAGAGTTTCATTGGAGATCTTTATTGACATTCGATTTGCTAAGCAACTGCATTAATTTTCGTTTGTTGCTATGAAATCACCGTTTGTTCTAGCCGCCGTAATCTAAATGTAAACTCCGCCTGAACTGATCTGTTTCTCCATTGTTTCTTCCGCCTACTGTAAGGGGTGATGGTATAAACTAGAATTTATTGAATATGCCAAAAAATAAATTACTTCTTACATAGGGAGGAAATATTACAGCGTTAGTTATATTTTTTGTTATTTCTTGATTCTTTTCAGCCAGAATTTTGAGATAAGAGCAAATTTATTCCAGCCTCTATTCTTTTCTAACTATATTTGTTCTTTTTTCGATTTTGGCTTACTTTGCACTACCAAGAAGCAACTGATTTACCGATTTGTCTTTTCTTTTACTCCCAGAATTTTTGGTTCTGTCACTGAAGTTACTCCTTCTTTATTTAGACCAGTTCATTGTTCCTAGAAATCCCAGGACTAATCAATTTCAGATTGAAACACTATTCGATTCTCTATCATCTGGGTGGATCCCAACGTTTTCCATTTTTCTTGTCTCCTCAGCGCATTTTGCTGTCACCTTCATTTTAGTGGCGTAGTTAAAAATAATCATTCATTTTAACAATACTATTCAGTGAAGTTTTGATGTTTAGAGCAGTGAATTTTGCTATTATTTCGTGTGCATCGTGTTAATCTATCAGATACGTAATGGTTAGTCAACTTTTCAAACGATTCACCATTGTAATATTATTTCCAGGATACTAATGACATCTTCTGAATCAGTATTGAAAATGTTGGTTAGTCGAGTACGCATATCTGCAACGGCGCGGAGTTGGTCCATTTTTTCTGTGGCCGCCTCCAGTAAGCAATAACTGGTGGACCCCGTGAGCACCTGCGATAATGCGGAAGGCCTGCTGGTTCCTGCAGCCTCTGCCGGCCTATTGTCCCCTCCCCCCTCGGCGCTTTTGTCTCTCGCCGCCGCGCATAGAAATGACCCTCGCTAATTCCATAAAATCTACGCGGCTCGCCAACCTTTCACAATTACGCCGTTATAGCATTTAATAAGATAAATGAATTAAGCGGGTAATAAATGGAAACATATGGTGCTGCGGGCAAGAGGGCAGTGGGGAATGAGCCCGCGTGCCGTTTTGTGGGCGGGGAGCGGATGTAAATCCACCGGCATGGCACGGTGCGGTCGCATTTCGAACAATCGATTCCCGCTGCAGCCTCTGGCCGGGACTAGCAATTCATAACGCACCGCTGGCTTGCTTCCTGCTGCCACGTACAGTAGATGATGGCCTGCCTGCGTGCACGGTCAGCGGTGACCTTCCGACCTCTGGTATCGTAACTTAACACATCTCCTAAATACAGTGGTGCAATATTTATTACCACCGATGAACGTACAGATTACCCCATTATATCATTGAAACTGTCATCCACTGAAATATTTCAAATCTCACTGCACATTGATATTTACCTGTTGACTTGCAAATCATCACAACCGTAAAACTATTTTTGTTATGCATGCGTACCAGGCACACAGATAAAAAACTAAAAGTTTATTATTAAAGATGGGTAAGGAATTGCTTGTTGAAGACTTGAAATGTAAACACCTAGGCATAACATTTGTGGCTAGATCGCGTACGAAATGTTCCTTCGTTAAACTTGCTTCGTTTTAGTCAAAATATGTGGTTCTGTGGTCCAAGACTTATGTTCAGTTTTCCCTAGAGCTAGCAAAGTGAACCGGAATTAGCATTAGCAAATGAAAGCACGAATGGAAGATTAAGTTAGCTTTAATGATATAAAATAATCTGCTATACAACTCACAGAACACACAGATCAATACGTGAAGCACTGTCTGAAAATAGCTCCGATTCAGTTCACGAATATCTCTGATAGAATTCTAGCTAACTGAAGTAACTTTCGTATCCGACAAAGAGGATACACAGTGCATCAGCAAGCACCTACTAATTCTGCATGCAGCCGCACTGTTGCATCTACCAGAGGTTGAAATAGACTTAGAATACAGCGCGAGAAGTGCGCTCTGCGAGGCTTGTTAGAGAGGGAGAATCTTAGTACTGTTTGGTTGTTCATGCGTACCCGGTAAGTGGCCCATTAGAGCCTACTAAGGGCTTCCACAGAAAAGGATAGGGGGATCTAAGTTCCCAGGTCTGCTGTGAACCGTATAACCTTGAAGCAAGCTGAGTTGCCTTATCCCAGTCTTAGTGAAGAGCGTGGTAAAGGAACTTCAACTTTTTTTTTCTTTCTGCTTTACGTCTTTCAACAGCGAGGTCTTTAGAGACGGGAAAGGAATGGGAAGGAATTCGGCCATGGCCTTTTTAAGGAAGCATCCCGGCATTTGCCTGGAGTGATTTGGGAAACCATGGGAAACCCAAATCTGGTCGCCCGGACGGGGATTCGAACCGCAGTCCTCCCGAATGCGGAACTTCAACTGACTATATACTTTTTAATAACTTAAAATATACCCATTCGCGGCATTTGATAATAAACTCAATTGGGCAGGACACATTGGAGAGGTTGCAGGAAAAGGTTTCAAAATCTTTCACTTATTGAAGAGAATGATGAGAGGATATGCCAGAGAATTGGGTTAGAAAACTTTCGTCAGACCATTGCTTGAATATAGTGGTTTAGTATTGGACCCACATTGTTGGTGTCAGATACAGGAGTTGGAGGAGGTTCAAAGAACAGCTGCTAGATTTGACTGTGAAAATTACTGCAGAACACAATCAGTAACTGATATGATAAAGGAGCCAGATTGAGAGTCACTGGAAGACGGGAGGAGGGTGAAGAGAGTTGTGGAAGTGTACAGGGCTGTGTTGATGATGATGCGTGGTGGGATATTAGTGGAAGAATTAGGAGACGTACATGGAAGGGAAAAGATGATGTGACCACATGCTGACACTCGATGTCAGGCTTGAGGGTGTGGGAAAATTTTCTTTAAAAGGAAGGAAAGTCAGGGATTGGAATAAATTACCAAGCTAATTGATGAATAATTTAAAAAAAAAACCGCTCAAAGAGTTTAAAATTAATATTCGTACAGGACAAAAGTAGGCGGATGCAAAATAAAGGAGCAAAAGTTTGATGTGTAGGGAAATTTCCACCAGAGTGTGGGCTCGATGGCAATTAGCTGGTACCGCAGTCTTGGCAAAGTATTTCAACGAGTTGAGAGCAGAAATTCTGAAGCCCTGTTAACGGTCCAGATGCATCAACGAAGAGAAGACAAACGATTCATAAGCTTTCTTTTAAAAAAATCATCGCCAACAAATTGACTGGACTACTATAACGTTACTCCGTTAATTACGGGTTAACTCACAACCAACCATTATACTTATTAACTTTCTCAACTTTTGATCACACTTTTTTTTTTAAAATGAGAAAGCTTGGGATGCATTTTTACTTCACATTTATTGAAGAAACACATTTAATATTGTACATCGGATACGTGTCGGCAGTGATCGAAAAACATTAAGCGACAGAACTTGTGCATCTACCTTTTGACAGTATTGTGATCTACTCCCATTATTGTTCGATGAGCGTCATTTTATTCACCAGCATCGGAAATTCTACTCTTACAACTACACCGCTACCGGTACCAGGAGCCAAACAATAAGTTATTACTAGAATCAGCTAAATCTTGGAATCAAATGATGACAGTTTAAAATGAAAGTACTTACAGTCTAAATAATTGTGACATTGCTTTCAACGATTTTTAATCCTAGAAAATAAGCCGAATTAAGCTACCTGACTCATCATCTTTTAATGTATTTTAATTAAAATGTTAAATATCGAAATCAGAGTAGCGATCGTGTATGGCCACCTTAACAACGTGAATCATGCAGGAAGCGGCAAAAGGAACCCCGTGACCTTTACCTTAGTAAGTAGAAATTATTTAATAGAACATTAAAATATTACTGTTCTTAATACAGTGGTTGAATTGTCGTTAGCGAACACGGAAACGTTCTACTTAGGGTCTTAATCATTAATAGCATGAGTATATGGACATTGAGCATGTACTTTTCTAAAACGATTTCAGTTTCCTGTTAAATGATTATAGTTTATTAGCTACTAGCTGACCCGGCAATGCTTCGCTATTGCTAGACTTGAGGTAGATTAAATGAATACATTTGTATTTAGTAAAGATTAGATAATTATGTATAAATTGTAATTACTGTTTCTAACAATTTCTAGTTTATTGCATTGGTCTTGGATATGCAATGTTTTCGGTGATTCCAGTTACACTGGCAAAAAATTAAGGGGTTGTAAAGGGAAAGAGGGGTTGTATTATTGGAAACCATATTTAGACAGTATTTTTCTGTATATTTTATAGTATACATGCACTAATTTCAATCAAAATAGGATAAAAGATGTGGGTTTGTCTAAATTAGGGAGACGCGAAGGGGATGAGGGGGTGAAACTAAATGTAGGCAGTACTTTTCAATTCGTTTTAAAGTATAGATGTGAAAATTTTGGTCTAAATATGATTAAATCTGGGTATGTTTAAATTAAGGGTTGTAAAGTGCTGTAGGGGGTGGTTTTTCCGAATTTTTATTTCTTAGGAGCCTTCTCCGACGCGCACTCGACTACTCACAACGGTTTCACAGCAATCGGATAAAACTTGAGGGTTTCAATAAAAATCATTGGAAATTCAGAGGGGAGAAGGTAAAAGGGGAGAGGGATGGACTTTATTTTTCTGTTTGTTTTAAAGTACACGTAAGCAAAGTTCCTTCAAAATCGGGTTACAATTCTAGCTTTATATAAGAGACATTCGCAAAAATTTAAAGTATGTAAAAGGAAAGAGGGGTTGGATTTTTGCAACCCAACCATATGTAGACAGTATTTTTCTGTTTGTATTAAAGTATATCTGTGCCAATTTCCATCGAAATCGGATAAAATTTGTGTGCGTTTTTTTTTAAAATTATGGGTGCTAGGGGAAAGAGGGGGTGGTTTTGGGGTAGAATGGGCGAGAGGGGTTGGGTTTTTGTAAAACTAATGTCTACAGTATTTTTCTATATTTTAATGGTATATGCGTGCAAAGTTCCTTCGAAATCTAATAAAAGTGTGGGCTTGTGTAAAAGTTAAGGGGTGGGAAGAGAGGAAAGGGGATGCGTTTTTGGAAACCAAATGTAGGCAGTATTTTTTTGTTTGTTTTAAAGTATATGTGTTCAAATTTCCATCAAAATCGGATAAAATCTGTAGGTTTTTAAATTATGGGGTGTTATGGGAAAGAGGGGGTGTTTTTTTGGAAATTTTATTTCTTAGGAACCATCCCAGCAGCACACTTGAAAAATCACCAAAGTTTTACCGTAATCGGATGAACGGTTTAGTAGCGCATAGAGAAGATACAAAGAAAAGAACATTCATTTAGGGGGGTGGGAAGGGGGAGAGAGGTTTTATTTTTTGAAACCATATGTAAACAGTTTTTTTCTGTTTGTTTTAAAGTATATCTGTGCCAAATTCCATCAAAATCGGATAAAATCCGTGTGTTTTTTTTAAATTATGGGGTGCTAGGGGGAAGATGGGGTGGTTTTGGAGTAGAACGGGTGAGAGGGGTTGGGTTTATGTAAAACTAATGTCAGCAGTATTTTTCTATTTTTTTAAATGGTATATGCGTGCAAAGTTCCTTCGAAATATGATAAAAGTGTAGGTTTGTGTAAAAATTAAGGGGTGGGAAGGGGGAAAGGGTATGCGTTTTTGGAAACCAAATGTAGGCAGTGTTTTTCTGTTTATTTTAAAGTATATGTGTGCAAATTTCCGTAAAAATCGGATAAAATCTGTAGGTGTTATTTAATTATGGATGTTATGGGGAAGAGGGGATATTTTTTTGGAAATTTTATTTCATAGGAACCACCCCAGACGCTCACTCAACAACCCACCAAAGTTTCACCGTAATCGGACTAACGGTTTAGGAGCGCATAGAGGACAAACAGACAGATATTGATTTTTATATAATAAAAAGAAGAAGACTAGCTGACCCGGCAATGCTTTGCTATTGCTGACTTGAGGTAGATTAAATGAATACATATGAACATTTGTATGTAATAAAAATTAGATATTTATGAATAAATTGTAATTACTGTTTCATTCAATTTCTAGTTTATTGCAATGGTCTTCTATATGCAATGTTTTTGGTGATTCCAGTTACACTGGAAAAAATTAAGGGGATGTAAAGGGAAAGAGGGGTTGTATTTTTGGAAACCATATTTAGGCAGTATTTTTCTGTATATTTTATAACATTCATGTGCAAATTTCCATCAAAATCGGATAAAAGATGTGGGTTTGTGTAAATTAGGGAGTCATAAAGGGGATGAGGGGGTGAAACCATATGTTGGCAGTACTTTTCAATTAGTTTTAAAGTATACGTGTGCAAATTTTGGTCTAAATATGATTAAATCTGGGTATGTTTAAATTAAGGGTTGTATAGTGCTGGAGGGGGTGGTTTTTCTGAATTTTTATTTCTTAGGAACCTTCTCCGACGTGGACTCGACAACTCACAAAGGTTTCACAGTAATCGGGTAAAACTTGTGGGTTTCAATAAAAATCATTGGAAATTCAGAGAGGAGGTGGTAAAAGGGTAGAGGGATGGACTTTGGCAAAGACATTATTTTTCTGTTTGTTTTAAAGTCACGTAAGCAAAGTTCCTTCAAAATCGGGTTACAATTCTAGCTTTATATAAGAGACAATTGCAAAAATTTAAGGGATGTAAAAGGGAAGAGGGGTTGGATTTTGAAACCATATGTATACAGTATTTTTCTGTTTGTTTTAAAGTATATCTGTACCAATTTCCATCAAAATCGAATAAAATCTGTGTATTTTTTAAATTATGGGGTGGTTTTGGGGTAGAACGGGTGAGAGGGGTTGGGTTTATGTTAAACTAATGTCTACAATATTTTTCTATTTTTTTAATGGTTTATGCGTGCAAAGTTCCTTCGAAATCTGATAAAAAGTGTGGGTTTGTGTAAAAGTCAAGGGGTGGGAAAGGGGATGCATTTTTGAAAACCAAATGTAGGCAGTATTTTTCTGTTTGTTTTAAAGTATATGTCTTCAAATTTCCATAAAAATCGGATAAAATCTGTAGGTTTTTAAATTATGGGGTGTTATGTGGAAGAGGGGGTGGTTTTTTTGGAAAATTTATTTCTTAGGTACCATCCCGGACGCACATTTGACAAATCACCAACGTTTTACCGTAATCGGATGAACGGTTTAGTAGTGGATAGAGAGGATACAAGAAAAGTACATTCATTAAGGGGGTGGGAAGGGGGAGAGGGGTTGTATTTTTTGAAACCATATGTATATAGTATTTTTCTGTTTGTTTTAAAGTATATCTGTGACAATTTCCATCAAAATCGGATAAAATCTGTGTTTTTTTTTAATTATGGGGTGCCAGGGGACAGAGGGGGTGGTTTTGGGGTAGAATGGGTGAGAGGGGTTAGGTGTATGTAAGACTAATGTCTACAGTATTTTTCTATTTTTTTATTGGTATATGCGTGCAAAGTTCCTTCGAAATCTGATAAAAAGTGTGGGTTTGTGTAAAAGTTAAGGGGTGAGAAGGGGGAAAAGGGATGCGTTTTTAGAAACCAAATGTAGGCAGTATTTTTCTGTTTCTTTTAAAGTATATGTGTTCACATTTCCGTCAAAATCGGATAAAATCTGAAGGTTTTTTAAATTATGGGGTGTTATGGGAAGAGCTGGTAGTTTTTTGGAAATTTTATTTCTTAGGAACCACCCCGGACACGCACTCTACAACTCACCAAAGTTTCACCGTAATCGGACAAACGGTTTAGGAGCGCATAGAGGACAAACAGACAGACAGACAGACAGACAGACAGACATTGATTTTTATATAATAAGAAGACTAGCTGACCCGGCAATGCTTCGCTATTGCTAGACTTGAGGTAGATTAAATGAATACATTTGATCGTTTGTATTTAATAAAAATTAGATATTTATGAATAAATTGTAATTACTGTTTCATTCAATTTCTAGTTTATTGCAATGGTCTTCTATATGCAATGTTTTTGGTGATTCCAGTTACACTGGAAAAAATTAAGGGGATGTAAAGGGAAAGAGGGGTTGTATTTTTGGAAACCATATTTAGGCAGTATTTTTCTGTTTGTTTTAAAGTATATCTGTACCAATTTCCATCAAAATCGGATAAAATCTGTGTATTTTTTTAATTATGGGGTGCTAGGGGGAAGAGGGGGTGGTTTTGGGGTAGAACGGGTGAGAGGGGTTGGGTTTTTGTAAAACTAATGTCTACAATATTTTTCTATTTTTTTAATGGTTTATGCGTGCAAAGTTCCTTCGAAATCTGATAAAAAGTGTGGGTTTGTGTAAAAGTTAAGGGGTGGGAAGGGGGAAAGGGGATGTGTTTTTGGAAACCAAATGTAGGCAGTATTTTTCGGTTTGTTTTAAAATACATGTGTTCAAATTTCCATCAAAATCGGATAAAATATGTAGGTTTTTAAATTATGGGGTGTTATGGGGAAGAGGAGGTGGTTTTTATTTCTTAGGAACCATCCCGGGCGCACACTTTACTACTCACCAAAGTTTCACCGTAATCGGACAAACGGTTTAGGAGCGCATAGAGGACAAACAGACAGACAGACATTGATTTTTATATAATAGATAACTTTTACCTCACTTGAATTATGCGTGCATTCCAAGCTGAATTACCGCCGTTCCTAGACGATGTTCAGTATCTTTTCTCCGTTCTACTGTATAAGGTTCGCAGTGGTGGTTGGACATAGCTGGCTGAGTGTTCGCGGCTTGCCCTGCAATTACTGCCAGCGTCCGTCCGTAATGAATTCGCACCAGGCATTTAGATTAAGAGCCACTGCCCTACCACTCGCAACCTGTTCCTGGAAGGACACGGATTCTTCTATTTGCGTTTGTTTAGTTATATTTAAAGACAACGGTGACTGCACCATCATTTCCACGTGAAAGTAGTCATTTTAACTATACGATGGTGCCCCTGGTGGCGGAATGGTGTACTGATGTATTACGCGCATCAAACTTGATGTTGTTTTCTCCAAAACGACACATCTACCGATTCTGTAAGTTATCTTAACAAATTTCTTTATCATTACAAAGTTGTAAAGTCCTTTTTGGCTCACCTTTTATGACTACACTTGGAGTCCCAAGTTTCACTTCACAAATTGAACTGTTCACAAACTACAATCTGTACTTAACATACGGAACAGAGATTACATATTTACAGACGGATGACGACACTCTGGTTACACCATCCCGTCGGTGATGTGTCAAGTTTTCGTTCTTACACAGTGAAAACAGATGCTGCAGAAAGAGGTAAAACGCTTCCAAGGTGATGATAAAACAAAGTTCATCAGTGTGGCATTCTTTACTTCCGCTTTCACCGCCATATTGTTGCATGCTTGAGCAGCCAGCGGGAAGGTACCGACCATTCAGTGTTATGTAGCTAATAAGTGCTGTCCACCCCTACAGTGAATAAGTGGAGGAGGAATAATTAAGTAGCCTACAGGTCCCGGACATGCTGGCTTCATCCAACTGTCAGAGTGCAATCTGTGTTGACACCGGCCCAATTAGCGTAGTGGTTAGAGCGCTCGCCGCACGTACCGAGGGTCGTCTGATCCAGTCAGTCTGCGGGTATGGGTGGTTTAAACCAGAAGCTGTGCTATCCCAATTGTTCACTATTTTAATACTAGAAACAGACATAGACACAATTGATGATATGACATGTGTACAATCCCGCAGCTGACTTTACGACCGAAGAGGCCCAATATTATTTACATATAAACACTCTAGACCATAAATTCCCAAAATGTTTTGTCCAACGCTCCCTTAAAAAAAAAAAGTGTTCATTGCCTCCCTTTCGAACAGAAAAGCTAATCAACGCCACCTTTTCAGGAAAAAAACACCGACTCCTCTTCTTGTAATGAATAATGTAACCCACAGTGATCCAACGTAACCCACATTTTGTAACAGTGGTTCGATGGCGCTCTTCTTAGGTGAAGTAAACAATATCATATACAGAAAAACAAGAACAAATTTCTAAAATTACTCTATTAAAAGATATTAACAATATTGGTATTTTGTTTACAGTTTGATTAACAAATACATATTATGAAAAAAATATTCTTAGTTAGAGGGTTGAAGCTAATTATTTTTCAATATTTGGGGCCATATTGGCCATCTGCAATCTTAAATCGCGCGTTCCACTGTTGACAATCTATTTCTTTTTTTGCTAATAAATTGCTGTTTACGCTAAGTTGCCTTTTGGCTACAAATCATCTTGGGAATGTAATTGAAAACTTCTATGATGCAATCACTACGCCCTATATAATACTGGAAAGCAGAGGCGGTGATTGGTCATAAACGCTCGCCTCTATCTCTTCAACGTCCACCAGTTGGCGTTACCAATCCCGTTGGCAATCACTGATCTAGACAATGAGCTGAACCCTGCTTTTTTTTTTACCGTCTTTTTGCTTACTAAAGATAACGAATGGGAGCAAGTAGTGGGCACAGGCACCGTTATTCCTTCGGCGTTAGATAGTTAAAAGTGGAAAAATCAAGGATGGATGATTGGTGGATTTGGATATAAAAGGCGATGTGAAACCATGCATTAAAGATAGTGTATTAGAGGAAACGTAACATATTTGTCACATCGTGATGACTTCGTCCTCTGCAAAGCACTGTAGAGATTTTTTTTTTCTTTCTGGTCTTACGCCTCGTCGACATCAAGTTCATTAGAGGGAGGAAAGGGCCAAGGGCATGGAACGGGAATGAATTCCGCCATGGTCTTTTGAAGGAATCATCCTGAAATTCGTCTGAAGTGGCTTTGGGAAACCAGTGAAAACCTAACCAAATCTGGATTGGGATTCGAAACAACGTCCTCTACAATACGAGGACAGGGCGTTACCACTCACCCACCACGCTCGTTCCCGGAGATAAGATGAAGCTTGGAATCAATGTACCGAGCGTGGTGGGTGAACGGTTAACGCTCTGGCCTCGCATTCGGGAGGACGCGGGTTTGAATCCCTGTCCGGGCATCCAGATTTGGGTTTTCCATGGTTTCCCCAAATCACTCCAGGCGAACGCCGGGATGCTTACTTCAAAAAGGCCATGGTCGAATTCCTTCCCGTTCCTTGTCCCCCAGTCCCAAGATCGATGTTGAAGGAGTTAGGTTGGGAAGACCTGGAACACCGAAGGCGTTGCTCTCGAAGGAAGCTAATTGAAAAATTCACGACAGACGTATTTCGGAATGACAGCCAGAAAATATTGCTACCAGCAACATTCATATCTCGAAATGACCGCGAAAATAAGATAAGAGAAATCAGGGCCAGAACCGATTCATTTATGTACTCATTTTTCCCACGAGCGATTAGGGAATGGAATATAAAGGATTTACCGGGCGAGTAAACTTAAAACCCGACAGGAGTAGCTTTCGATAAAGCACTCCGACCATCCTGATCTGGGTTTTCCATGGTTTTCCCGGATCACTCCAGGCGAATGCTGGGATGGTTCCTCACAATAGCCCATGGGCGCCTCCTGCCATATCCCGCATATCCCTTCCAAACCATCACCCTTTTCGATAGGTGCAATGCACCCTCCGCCACACACATTTAGTGAATCGCGGAGTAATAATAATAATAATCCCGCCTCTAATGAAATTAGCCGTCGACGATGCGTAAGCAATAAGTAAAAAAAAAAAAGGCATCAATGTAGCTACCGTATTTTTAACGCCGCGACTGGAACGCCTCGTTTTGTGTTGTGTTGAGAATACAGGTGTGTCTGTGGAGCTGCTGGCTCCCCTTGGACTAGCTGCTGCCTCTTCAATTAAGACTCCCGAGGACTGCCCGCCCGTGCTGTAGCGAGGTCGTATTGCGTGCGGCATTCCTCAGTCGGCTAGGCTATTCGGCCGCCATAATGAGCTTCTCCCCACCAGTTCAGGCCGGGAATGGCCGTGTTCCGCTTCTTGCCCCATGTTTTCGGGCCTCCTGACGTCTGTTAAACTATCTGTCAATGTTTCTTGGAGTCTGTTGGTAAAATATAACGAATTCTAGTGTTCAATTCATTAGTTTTTGTTTCACTGCAGTCGTAGAGCAAAAATTCTCTCTTCTGTGTCTTCGATTTCACTGTTCGATTTTGTTACTCCCTTATAGACGATGTTGCTACAGTAGTTGTGGTTTCTTATTATTAGTTTTATTTTTTATGGTTTTTCGACGTCGATGCCATTTAAGTAGAGATAGAATGGAGGACGAGGAAAGGACAGATCTTGGTCTTTTCGATGTCCGGACGGGAATTCGAACCCGCGTCCTCTTGAATATGAGGCTAAAGCGTTAATCCGTCCAACGCATATTATCTCCACAGAGGGTTAGTCCGATCGAATTAGGGTGGTGGAAAAAATCTTTGATATTTAGTTCTTGCCCATTAGTGTAGGACAGGTGATGAAGCACAGTTTCTACTCACCAAATTCTATATCAAGATACTGCTTTAAATCCAAAATCTCTCCGCAGTGTGTTTAGAGTGGTGTTGATTAGAGCTGCAAAAGTAACTAGAAATTCTGTACCCGTATGTATTCGTTACTAAACCAATCAATACCCATTACTTTCGAATCGTTACATCTGATACAATCGATCACATGGCATCGAGTCGCGTCGCATACGGGACGACTTTGTTCGAAATTGTTTATTTCGTAAAATAAGTTTAAGTAAGTTGTTCGTTTGGATAAAACTTAAAGTAAAGTAATTAGAACTTGGATCTTACGGAAAACCTCTGAATGTACACTTGATTTAATGTAATGAATATTATATACTAAAGAATAATCTAGTTTCAAAACAAACACCTGTTTGCATACAAAAAAAAAGACCTTTCACCTGACTGTGACGTATCTTGTGACAATAAGTAATTAATGACGTTTATTTTTTAAAGTAGCCTACTCAAAATCCTGCAAATAAGCCTAATATGATAATGGGACATGTATTTAACAGATATTATAATCTCATCAAAGTATTTTGTTTTTAAAATGGGTGGTTTCACCACTATCTTCTTTTACTGTTTTGATTTATTTTTCTAATTTCTTCATCTTTTTGTGATTAGATACGTGATTGTTGTTGCGTCACGGTTACAACAAACATTCAACATCAAAGCCAGTACAGCATTGATCACATGGATCCTGCGGTAATTAAAATTAATTGATTGCTATGTCACTTTACTTCTAATGCAATTGAATACTAACATGAAGCATCGCATGAATGACGTCGTTAGTACTTTGTGAAGTTCAAGTAAATTATTCGTTGAGTAAAGTAAATATAGGTAAATTGTTCTTGCAATTGATTTACTGCACTGAATATTACATACTTCAGAATAATACCTAATATCACAATCGCAGCACACTTAAATCAACTAATATCAAAACAAACATCTGCTCATTCAATCGGTGGGCGAACAGTTCCAGCTCCCGCATGACACGTCGTGTTCGTTCGTTTATCGAATCAAACTGCCATATATACGGCAAATGCGAGAAACGAAACGAATTTGTGAGTAACGATTCGGTACTTCGAGTCAGGCGAACCCATTACTCAGTAACGAATACATACGGTTTGCTACAGCTCTAGTGTTGAAGGTGAATCATTCTTCGTAGCCCTGTTGATCTTTGTTGGAAGAGTGCGCCTGAAGGGCAGGAACCGAGTTTCGCCCATCCCCTTTTTGAATCTCTCATGCATTCCACCAACACTTACGATGCACTGTTCGCAGTTGTGAAAACTTACAGCAGCAGTACCCATTCAGGGTCTCATTTTACAAGAGGAGTTAATTTAGGGGCCTAACGCTGTCAAGCGTAACCTCCAATTGAAATACCCAGGTAGTCTTCAATTCACAATTAGATTATCTTATTTACCGTATACAAGATTGTGCAGTTTTCCTGTGTCTTTATGTTCTGTCAATAAAAGAAGCTTCGTTAATTTAAAATAAGGAAAGAAGGTTTTTCCATCAGTCTGTGAACCTTGAAAGTTTTGTTCTAAAGTGTGTTGTGTTATTAGGTGTGTCTTTCTGAAGTGAAAGCTGGGGATCATTCCAACGTTCTTGTGGAAGACTAACGAAATCTTCGTAAAAATCATTATCATTGTTGCTGTTGTGGGTGTTTGTGCTTGATGTCGTGCTACATCCCTGTGTCAAACGTTCTGGCGTATTAACGCGTTGAGCTATACTAACGGTTGTAAAAATTAACGGAGTCGCTTAAAATCTGTAGTGGTAAATTCTACGGAAGACTAATGAATGGAGGAAAACTAAGCTCTGAGGATGCATACGATACATGGTTCTGACACAAGTTTTGTACTCAAATACGCTGTTACAGCCATATAAAACTTCTGCTAGTCACGAAAAGTTTCACAGAAATGGTTTAACATTGGACATATGCTGTGACGTCACGTAGCCAGCCTTCGCTGTTGGATTTACTATGGCCAGAGATATTATTCGAAGTTATGCTCAATTATGAACAGATATATTTAGTTAAGTATCCGCGAGTATGAGCTCTCAGAACATTAAGAGAAAAGTACTATTTCGTAAAAATCGACTTGTTAATTAATAGTTGCTTTTTTTTAAATTAAAATTCGTTTGATGTAGATTTTTCTTATACTCTCAGTACAGCGATACCGTTACAGTAAGCTAAGTAACATCTACATTGCATCATTTCCAAGGTTATGAGCTTTATGCAATAAAAATTGTATTTGGTTAACGAAGAAATGAATTGGCAAAATACACGCGTTGAGCCACTGTTATAGCCTACTCGAAGAAATGTGTTGTCGAAACAGTGAATGTGTTCGTATACGGTAATAGAAACTATGATTTTTGAATAGAAATATTAGTGGAAATTGTCGATAGGTTGAAATGGAGGCAGAGGACCAGAATGACAAGTGAAACAATTTTTTTTCAGAAAATGATGAACTTAATTTTATAAATAATTTAAGATGCTTTCATAAGCGCCGACTTATTGAGGTCATTACTTCATACGGATGGAACTAGTAGCACATTTATCGCACTAAATGAGGTCTAGACCAGGAAAAAAACCAGTGTCACACGTTATAGCATAGTGTTTTGTGATTCCTTATTTTTTTTTTTTTTAATTTCATTGGTTCCCTAATTCAGACATCATTAATCCAGTAGAAGTTCCAACTATATCGCTGTGTAAACTACAACCAAAATATGTACGACTACAACATTACAAAATAAGGTTATGAACATTACATAACAACAATTGATTTATTTAGGCAACCGCAAAGAAATGAAGGGCTGGAACATCCCTTTCATCTGTGATTTTTGACGGGCTTAGAGGCTAGTGTTATCTATGAAATATGTCTTGCATAGCGGATCTGAGATCTTGGCTTTCGTTTCGTGGTGACGTGGCTCACTCCTCGCATCAGATTATCTTAATTCGTTTCCTCGCAGGAGCCACCATGTAATCCGTAGTTACAGCGGAAAGCCGCGTCGCGCTCGCTGGTAATTAATTGCGGAAGAAAGCGGCTCTAATTAGTTGGACTCATTCCTGCCCCGCCCGCCCCGCGCCCTTACCCTCCACGGTGAGCCCGTGACGTCACGTGCAGCGAAGGCAGAGGCACCGATCTCCTGTTCCGCGCAAGAAATGTTCACTGGCAACCGTCGCCACAGAGACCATAAAGGTGGCCTGACTAACCTTGCAGTCGTGGGTAAAGGGACAAGTAGCAAATGTTTTTTTTTGAAAAGGGGGGGGGGGCTGGCGTTTTTTTTTTTTTTTTTTTTTTTAAAACTGCGTTGGTATTAGGTCGCTAGAGTCTTACATACCATCTTCTCGGATACAAGTCACGACCTTGTGTCTGTTTTGTGAATATGTTGCAACAAAGCTGAGATGTCTCTAGTCGAACACAATATTTTGTTAGCACTAACTGAAACCATCCATCTTACGTCTGAATACGAACTCGGTTAATGCCAGATAACAGATACTGAATTATACAGCTTAGTTAGCGAGGAAGTCGTAAAATTGTCCCCGTGTTGCTAAAGGGAAAGATCGAACAGAATTGTAATAGTGATGACTGTAAAATCAATATTAAAGAAGGACGGTAAAATAAGACTTCAATAGATATACAAGCGCAGGGATGAAAATATTAAGAATTTCAAAAATTAACTGAAATTATTTAAAATATTCGTTTCTGTCTTTTTGCGAAGTCGTTTATTTAATCTCAAAAAAAGTTCGTCACTGAATGTATAGTAATGGATTAAACAGGAAGCTCATGTCGTATATCTGTACAAAGACAAAAGTATCTGATCCACTCAGTAATTACTAATGCTGTTTGGCCTAGTTGCCTTCATGTTTAAAGTGAGAGAACACTGTCATACGAGTTTGCGTTTTTTCTGTTATCGCGATTTGAATAAAGCTATCTGGTCAGTTAAAGTAAGCTTTTAGACAGTATCTATCTAGTACATGAATTAATAAATATTCTGCTTTTATTAAACACAAATTATATGGTTACAGCAGCTACGCAATAATTTTCTTGCTTCTTATTACCTGGATATATTCTCTTTCCGCGAAACTTTTGCTTTTAGCTCAGATTACTGTACCAGGTCTCATGTTTGGAAACATCAAATAGAGTTAAAAAAAAAAATCACCCTTTTAGGGCCCTCCCTATTTGATGAATTGACCAAGGTCCCCCCAACTAGTTACGTGACTGCTAAGAACGCTTACCCCGAGCCCCAAAATCCTAGCGCCGGCCCTGAAGGAATCTTTCTCTCTTGTTATTGTATCTGCCTCCTCATAGTATTTCCCTGTCAGTGGTACTTAGAACACACAAATTGAGAGCCAATCATTTATAATCTAAAATCAGGCGCTTCTTTTCCCTTGTAGATGAAGTGAAAAACGTGCACGAAACCAAAAATTCGAATAACCATAATGCGAAACAGAATCTGAATATATAAATGTCCGATTTTTTCTAATAATTAATCCAGAATTTTACGCCATGCATTTTAGATAGAGATGCCTTTTGTATATATTCCTCTTTTACGTCATCAGTCTCAGGATTGAACTGATGTAATCTTTCATTCCTTTCATCTTGAGCTAACGTCATTACCTCATCAAACTCATTACAACCTATGTTTTAAATTATCGGAATATCTCTTTCTAATTTAATTAATTGTGGCCCCGTCTGTTTTTAACTCTCCTTAAAAAGTAATTGGACGATTTTACTTCTGGAATTATGTAATAAGTAAATGCTTACCGAGAATTAAATTATTCTGCCTGTATTTGCGGTGTTTGGGATGTTGCAGTAACACCAAACTGTTTATTTTATTTTTTCTGTGAAATGTAAGCAACGGCTGAAGATTATGAGGAAATTATCGTGCCCAATTCTGACGAACATTTCGTGCGAGCCATGATTAAAACGCAGATAGCACTGTTTGCTGTTACACGTTTTTAATTACATATTGTCATGCGTGACCGTTGTTACGCGTGACAGAACTCATTAAGCAGAAACGTTTTTCCTCTGTTTACTGTTATTAACATTATCCACAAGTCGCATTTCTTCAACGGTAGAGTTACATTAGACCATGCGAATTTTCTCTTGTGATTCTATTATGGAACTGCCAAACTTTACCAAAGTGTTCACTGCGTCTTGGTGTTCGGACGCGAACCTGAAACAGTGGAAGGTTGTTGATTTGATGTCTCTTCGATGTGTACACATGCGGTAATGTGGCATAAGGCAAACACCTAGTTCCTTCTTTAGGTTAGCGTTTCGTCAAACGGCTTTCATACAGTTTCTCTGATGTAAGTTGGACTCCAAACTGTAGTACATTTTTACTCTAGACCTTTGAAATACACAGGACATTTTATCTCTGACGCTGTATGGATATAAATATAATTTACATGTTTACACACTTGTGTTGATGGTGCCAAGATATTTTATTTTTTGTCATTTTCTGAGTAAAAATGTATGTCAGTAGCTTTTATAGTGTAGCTAAGTACACGTTTGTTTATTTAACGACATTAATGTAATATGAGGTGTAATTCTTGTGGGTGGTAATAAAAACTTTGTGACATTTACTTCAAATGTTTATTTTGCCCATAAGTGTAGGATTAATAAACTCTCACAGACATCTAGACCAGAGTTGTTCAAATACTATTTATTTACTCGAAAAATTTACAGTTTTCTGACTTTTTTTTATATTACTCTCATTAGCTCGCTTGCACCCTGATGTACGTATTAATGCGTTTACCTTTTTTTATATATATATATAGTAGCAAAGCACAAACATTTATATTAAATTTCATAATTTCGCTATTCGACTTACATAACCAAAGTTACATAGTAAAAAAAAAAAAAAAAAAAAATACTAACGGAATCCAAAGATCTATGTGCCGTAGCGTGGTTTTTGGCAAGTATCTCCAAGGAGTGTTGATTTGGGATTCAGTGTGATCTGTGGCGTATATCTAGTCGCGGTACGGACGAGTTATCGTTTCTTTCCCCGCTCCACGGTCACGTAGTTATATGTTATACCGCAGATTTTAAACTAGGTCATAATCTTTCAAACTATAAAAAGCCCTTCCAAATTGGTGCGTCAATTTTTGCGTGATGATTCCTCAAACCCTCAGATTTATAATAGTACGGATTTAACATTGTTAATCTTCATCGATAGTTCAAATTTTGTGCTATACGTTAACACGGAAGATACTTAAAATTATAATTGTTTATAAACATACGTTTTGTTGTTGTAAAGGATCGACTACAGTGTAACGTATGAAATCAGATATGCTGCATCAAAATTTTGATGCCACTCTGAATGTATGCTATAACATCGCGGCTTAAATGACCCTTTTTATTTGATAATTCGTCACTACGACAGTTATTTGCTATGCGAAGTTTGATGAATTGTCATCTCAGACGTTTGTTGCTTTGTTCGCAAATCTGTAAGTTTGAGTGTCATGTTGCTTAGTTAGATAAAGCTACTGGAAACGTCGGTTAAAGTAAGCCAGTGTTTCATCGTTTGTTTTAAATATGTTAAAAGTACGAGCAGACTGTTCAGTAAAAAAAAACCTAGCCGTATTTGTAACATTTTTACTTGAAAATATTACATTAAAACATTACTTAACGTTACATAGTCTGTAACAAAAATCACGTCTTTCGTAATGTCGAATGGACGTTGCCGAGACTACGAATTAAGTAACCGGTCCAATGTCAAGGCTGCAATGCACAATTTATTTGTGCACTGCTTTAATCGGACTGTAATTTGACTCGATCGCTGTGGAATTAATCATCACACTTATCCCTCCAACTTCCTCTAAACAAGTGCTGTCAGAGTAAAAGAATGATCGATGGAGAACGTTAATATAACAGCAACTCATGACATTTGCTTGTACAATTAATATTAAATGATGGATACCTCGCTTATGCGAGTTAAACTAATTGCTACTAATCAGAAACTATATGTTACTAGTTAGTCATAATATGACTTAACGCGTGTGACAACTTACCAATGGATATTGGTTATGTTATAATAAATCCAAAATTGAATCTAACGATATAATTGAAGATCACGGCTGCTGTTACTTGATTAGGCGTTAACTGTATCTCATTTCCGTAGATGTTTTTGAGTTCTGGAAATCATGGAAATATGTGTAAAAAAGGTAAAGATCGATTACTGCACAAGAGGTTGTCAAATAAATCACTAATTTTATGCAAATGCTGTAATACGCATTTCTTTAATGCGCATAGACATGAAATATGACTTATTTGAATAAGCATCACGCTCCCGGAGAAGTAATCGTTTTGATTTAATACTCAATATTCCTGTAAAAGTTCACAGAAATTGCTTTGCCTACGTGACAAAGCTTTGTCTGCAAAATTGAAATTTTTCTTGATTACATAACTTTTTTCATTCCATCCTCTGTGGGAAATAGAATTAATTTTGCCGGGAGACAATAGCTAACGGATGTAATGAAATAATTTCATTGATATAACAGAAACGGACTGAAGTGTGGCTTGCGAAATACATTCGTTCACATGTCATGTGCTTAGTAGTAGCTGACATGATAAAGGAGCTGGATTGGGAGTCGTTGGAAGGCAAGTAGAGGGTGAAGAGAGTGGTGTTGGTGTACAGGGTGTAGGAAGTGGGAAAAGTTTCTTTTGTGGGAGGGAATGTCAGGTATTGAAATAAATTAGCAAGGTGTAATGAATAATTTACCAAACACGCTGAAAGAATTTAAAATTAAAATTCGTAAATGGCCAAAGTTGATAAGTGGAGGAATTTAACACTGAAATTATGTAAGATATTCCTATCAAAAACAATTATAATAGTGATAAGAAATGGGTAAATAGGTGAGTAAGGAAATTGCCACCGTAGCATACGCTCCATCGCATTTAAATTCAGATGTTACGGTGTCTTATATGCTGCCATGTTAAGCCACCGAGCCTCGTGAGTGAGCGGTTAACGCTCGGCCCTGTCATTTAGGAGGACGCAGGTTCGTTTCTCGATCCGGCCATCCTGATTTCGGTTTTCTACGGTTCACAATGAATATCGGGACAGTTTAGAAGGGCACTGTCGACTTTATTTGCTCTACTTCTACCCAATTCTCTCGTGCTATGGCAATAAGGTGCAAAGCCCCAAGTAAAAAAAAAAAAAAAGATTTACTAGTTAACTGCAATACGTATTCACATTTGCTTCCTTTTCACACATGGCCGGTGAGTAGCATATTTAATTGTAATTTTGTCCAAAAAGCGTTCTGATGTCAGCATAAATTACTTTTTTTTTACTTATGGCTTTACCCCTCGTCGACGTCGAGGTCATTAGAGGCGGGATGGGATTGGGACAAGGAATGGGAAGGATTTAGGCCATGGCCTTTTTGAAGGAAGCATCCCGGCATTCGCCTGGAGTGATTTGGGGAAACCTTGGAAAACCCAAGGACGGGAATTCGAACCGGCGTTCTCCCGAACGCGAGGCCAGAGCGTTTACCGCTCACCCACGACGCTCGGTTACATAAATTACGACCAAGTACTAACAAATAAGCAATTTAGTTTTGTTTAAAATGTTTTATTAAGCCCACATTGTAACCATAATAACTTCAAAGCGCGTCAAAAATGACGGCTTGAACTGAGTGTTGTGACAAGTCATTCGTTCGCAGTTCCTTAACTAAATAGAATTGCTATAAAATAACACCAAAAAATTGGTTTTCATCCTGGTTCAGGCCGCATTTTAACCTTACCACAAATTGCGTTAATAATGTTGCTTGAAAATCCAAACAAACAACTTACCTAAACTTATTTTTCTAAATAAACAATTTACTTAAACTTTACCAAGTACGAACGTAGTCGTCCCGTATGCGATTCGATGCTTCATGCTAGTGTTCGATTGTACCGAAAGTAACGAGTAACGAAACGATACGATAGTAACGAAGTTAACCCGTACGCGGCGCGACTCGATACAATGCTTCATGCTATTGTTCGATTGTACCGAAAGTAACCAGTAACGATTCTAAAGTAACGGGTATTGATTGGTATAGTAACGAATACATACGGGTACAGAATTTCTCGTTACTTTTACAGCTCTAGTGTGGAACTAATTTCATCAAAAGTAGTAAAGTGGTGCTCATGAAAAAAAAATATTTAAAAAAAAATACTTATTCACTCTGCTGTAACGTCAGTTGTCATTCTGATCCAGCTTAAATTTCAATCTAATCAAAACTTTCGCTAACATTATTGTTCGAAAATTAAAGCATTGAATTAAAGTTGAAATTTGTATAGGGTGAAAGTAGGCGTATACGGGAAAGGGGGAAAATGGTTGTGCATGGAAATTGCCATTGGAGCGAGCCCTCTTTCGCAATTAAAGTAACTTAAATTTTATATTTGTGGGTTAAGTTATTGGACCAATATCAATAAACAAAAAGCCACTAAAATAGTGTTACGTTAATTCAAATGGAATACATACTTTTCTTTCGGTGTTTTGGCAATTCGTTTCTTCGAAGATGCTTAACTGAATAGAAATAACGCTCATAAAATTCGTCTATGTAGTCTCTGGTCGTTGTTAATCGCGCAATGAAGGCTGTGTGCATGACGTCACAGCTTGACGGATATGGCAATACAGTTTTATTAGCATAGGTGATGGTTTCCAGAGAGGCAGCTATTTTTAGTTCGCCTTCGCTGGGAATATTATCGTAACTGGTTAGACGTTATTTTCATTTGAGCCTAAGTTCCGTGTAGTGCAGGAGATTTTCGTATTGCTGCGTTTTCCTCAGCGCTGTAGTTTTACGCAGAGGCGTATTTCCCGCCTCCCGCGCTGCCCCGCCCCGCCCCGCACCCGCCTCGTCCCCGGGGAGAGTGCGGGAGGCTGGGCTGGGTGCGGGTGTTTATCTTCGACCCGTTCGCCCTGGCGTGTATCTCAGAGTACAGCCTCCGGGGTATTTTTCATTTTCTTTATCGCTTCCGAGTCGGCTCCGCTTTTGACACATGGCGGTATATACGGGCCGGTAAAGAGCGATGCTAAACGGGGATGGTGGCTGCCACCTGGGGCATTTGTCACTCCTTTTTATTGGAAAAATAAAATAGAAATAGTTTGGCGCTGCACGATGGCTGAGTGTTCATAATATATTGCTCGTACTGCTGAGAGTATTAATAATCAGTCACACGCCGCCCTACATAATGCGCTGATCTATATGTTGTCACACCGTGTGTCTTATAAAGCAGCACAATTTGTTTGACTGTCGATACTGGTAACGCAACTTCCGGGTTCTTGTTTTATAGCGACCAGTATGCCGGTAGATCGTGTTAACAGTCACGTGGGTGCTGGAACGATGGGATCTGTCTATGTTAGGCATAAAAGTTATTGCCCGATTAAAAAGCTTTGGAGGACCTTGTCATCACCCACAGCGAATTAAATGAAATTGTTTTGATATTAGCTGGTGCCCACGACTTCTTTCGTGTTTGTCAAGAATTTTGAAGGTTTTTGTTTTGGACGAAAACTTAAATATTTCCTGGATAAAAAGTAGCCTGTGTTACTCCCTGCCAAATCAGCAACCTGCTAATGAAAGTCCCGTCGGAATCGGTTCACACACTAAAAATCTTGCATATAAATTATTCATATTTGTTAATAGCTGAAATAAGTGTTGTATTCTAGAACATTATTCAAGAACATTCTAGAACTTTTTAGTACATTCAAGAACATTTTTTTTTATTTTTTATTCTAGAAGATTCCAAAGATGTTTTAGAACAATTTTGGTCGAAATATGAAAATGCCCAAGTCGGGGCTGCCCCACCCCAGGCCCGCAGGCCACCAACAGCAGCGGTCTAGAATATGCTAGCTCAAAAACTACTCTGAATGTCTCATGAGTGTTTTTTACTTTTTGAATATAATTAAAAAAACCTTTTGTGTGAATAGTTTTTTTTATTGCAATTAAACTGTGTTACTTATACCTTTGTTATATTTAAATATTTATTGTAACTATAGGCAAGTATTATGGGGCCCGTGGGCTAACTTAGAATCGGAACTGTGGCCCATCTTCAAAATTGATTGGGCATCCTTGCCCTTGGTCTACCACGTTCAGCCACCATATCTCCCACACCTCCACAGCTATCCACATGCAGCCACTACAGTGCTCGATGGGAAACTCGAAGCTTCTACCACACACAAATACCGTCAGCGCTGCAAAGTGAAATATAGGGACACACACACACACACACAAACATATTTATATATATATAATTTCTCTGTGTTAAAGTAACACAGAGAAAATCTACTAGCTGCCTGAGGGCTATGTGAAAGAACGAGGATAAAGTTTTCAGAGGTTAAAGCGAATTGAGTATTATTTTCTTGACCGCAACAATAATTGCTCTAATCGCAGTTGATGCAAAATCTTCAGCTCATTCTCTTCAGATATTATATGAGACGACCTTCCTTTTTTTAATTTCTTTATTGCAATCGTTCAGCGTATCTGCGCTTTTCAGATGGGGTGGAATACAGTCATGAAATGAAAAAGGATAAGTATACATTTAACGGCGCGGCACTTTGAGTGAGGTTAACTCATCGAGTCCCTCAATAACATTAGTCATAATAACATTAGTCATAATAACATTAAACATAATAACATTAAACATAATAACATTAAACGTAATAACATTAAATATAATAACATTAAACATAATAACGTTAAACATGATGGTTTTATAAGAACATTATTGGGTGATGTCTGAATAGAAGTAGTCTAAGCGTCTATCTGGAAGAGAAGATCCTGGGGTAAGCGGCTGGTGATTCTTGTAGGTCTGTCGGATCTGGTGCCCAGGGAGTAATATGCGGCTCCTGGCACTCTGGGAAGGTGTTGATAGAAACGTCGTGCTTGCTCTTGGATGAACTGCGTGATGGTAGGCAGTCCGAGTTCGCGGTGCAACTGGGAGTTGCGGACGAACCATGGAGCATCGACGGAGATCCGCAAGATTTTGTTTTGGAGCGACTGTATTCTCTTGAGTTTGCTGGCAGCGGCACCTCCCCAGACTGGGCAGGCGTAGGTCAGTAGAGGACGGATTAGAGAGGTGTATAGTAGGATAGGTGGTGTTACTTTTGAGTGAAGACTTCCGGTTGATAACAGGATATAATTTAGTGAGCCGGGAGTATGCGAGGTTGAGTTTGGAGTTTATGTGGGCGTTCCAGGTGAGTCGTCGGTCCAGATGAACTCCCAGGTATTTGACGGTCTCGTCTGGACGTTTCCATGGTACAGGTGTGCCGTTGATAACGATCGCAGTTGGTTGAGCTGGGCGTCGGAGAGTGAAAATCATAGTTTCGCACTTAGTTGGATTCAGTGCGATGCGCCACATGTTCAACCAATTAGTTATGGCAGTGAGGGCCGCTTGAAGGTTGCGAACAGCTGTTTGAATATCTTCGTGGGAGGTGAACAGTGCTGTGTCGTCGGCGTACATTGCTATAGCTGAAGTGGTCAGATCGGGGCAATCAGAGATGTAAATGTTGAAGAGTGTTGGTCCGAGGACAGAGCCTTGAGGAACACCAGCTAGGACAGGACGGGGAGTGGATGTGACTGAATCAATTTTTACTGAGAAGGTGCGTCGGAGTAGGAAGCTGTGGAGGGTTCTATACAGATAATCGGGAAGTCCAATGTTGCGCAGTTTATACAACAGTCCTGCATGCCACACTTTGTCGAAAGCTTGGGTAAAATCTAGGAAGGCGGCGGCCGTGTGTTGTTTAGTTTCAAAAGCTCGTGCTATGATTTCAGTGATGCGGAGGAGTTGGTGGGTGGTAGAGTGCTGTGTTTGGAATCCGAACTGATACATGGGTATGACTGAAGCCTGTCTGAGGAATTTGCATATGCGTTTCTTGATGATTTTTTCGAATATTTTAGATAGCGCCGGAAGTAAACTTATTGGTCGGTAACTGGCTGGTTGGTTGGTAGGTTTGCCTGGTTTGGGGAAGACAATTATTTCCGCGTGTTTCCAGGAGGATGGAAAATAACCAAGGCGGAGTAGTGCGTTGAATATGGATGCTAGGAAGGCTATGGCTTTATCAGGTAAGTGTTTGAGGGCCACGTTGGGAATTTGGTCGTGGCCGGGGGCTTTTTTGGAAACAAGTGAGTGTAGAAAGAAACGGATTTCTCGGGGTGAGGTAAATGATATTGGCAGGGGAGCGGTGGGGTAAAAATGAGGAAGATTCTCTATTTCAGTTGCTGATTGTTCGTCGTGCGCTGTGTTTGGAGTGAAGGATGATTGGAAGTGATCAGCAAGCAGTTCACATTTTTCTTCATGGCTGGTTAAGTAGCTGGCTCCTTGTCGGAGGGGGGGTATAGTGAGGGGTTCGCGAAGGATCCTTTTAGTCTCCTTCCACAGAGTGCCGTCGTGAGGAGAGATACTTGAGAGATGGCGCTGATAAGTATGGAAACGGTATGAGTCCAGAGCTTGCTTGACTTGGCGGTTTAGTTGATTCAGACGAGTACGTTGCCACTGTAGTCGTTGGTTTTGCCATAGCCTTCTCATGCGATGTTTGGCTTGGAGCAGGTTCACAATTTCTAACGGTAGGGTTTTGTGGTAAGAAATTGGTCTAGCTGGCCGTGGAGGGGTTGATGAGGCTGCCTTTAGAGAGGATATTATACTTGCGGTGAACTGTGAAATTGCCATGTCAACGTCGGTTGTATTTCGTAGAGGAGTATTAGGGTGAAGATCTTCTTCGAGATGACGTTGAAATTTAGCCCAGTCAACGCGCCCCATTAGAAGTGAGGGTCTAAGTGAGTAGGTGGGGGTATTTATTTCGAAAGTGGCTACTACTGGGCAATGATCAGAATCGAGTTCGGGTAGCACTTGCATATGAATAGGATGGGAAATTTGTTTCACTAGTATTAGGTCGAGAATGTCTGGGAGTACTTGAGGGTTATAGGAATAATAGGTTGGCTGGTCTGGGCTGAGGATATGGAATGCGCAGTCATTTGCTGCCTGTAGAAGGCGACGACCATTAGGTGTGGTAACTCTACATCCCCAGAGGGCGTGTTTACTATTCAGGTCTCCCATTAGTATAGTGGGAGACGTCATTGTGAATAATGTACTGAAGTCTTGCTGTTCGAGGCGTTTCGATGGCGGTTTGTACGCGGCTATGATGGTTAGGGATTGTCCGTTCCGCGTAGAGAGCTTGACTGCGCAAGCTTCTAAGTTTGACAATGTTGCCAGAAAGATGGGATGGTGGGAGATGTTCCTTTTGATAAATAGCGCAACTCCGCCGGAGGCGGTAGCAGCAATGCGATCTTCCCTATAGATAGAATATCCTGGCATGGTGAAGCGCTCTTGTGAAAGTAGATGTGTTTCGGAAATACAGGCAATGTCTATATTGTGTCTGGACAGAAACTCAAGAAGACCTTGTCGCTTAGATTTAATTCCGTTGGCATTCCAGTTTAAGAATTTGAGAGAAGAAAACGCTGGAGGCACATTATTAGTCATTACGCAGTAGCTCCGTGACGAAGTTAAATAATAATGATTTAAAGCGAGGAAAAAATGGCTGAATAATGTGAAGGAAGGAGTGCAAGAGAGAGGTTAACAGTCCTTCCAATGTTGCAGAAGAGGAAGTGCTTGTGGGATTTGTGGATTCTTTGCGGTGATAGGGATGTTTGGGAGGCCATTGTGGTACAGAGTGCTGATTGCGGGAGCTGCCTGGCATTGCAGGAAAATTGCGTTCGTCAAGGAGCGGTGCCTGAGATGTTTGTGAAGGCGAAGGGGCAGTGGAAGATGGGTTGTTCAAGGGTGGCAGGGTAGATTGTTTGCTTCTTTTAATGGTGAGGTAATAGGCACAGCCTCGGTAATTAGCAGAGTGCTTACCGCCACAGTTGACACATTGTGGGTCGGTTTGTTTAGACTTTGGGCATTCTGAGTAGTGGTGGTTTTCCGGACATTTTACGCATCTGGGAGGAAGATGACAGAAATTTTTTGTATGTCCGAAACGTTGACATTTAGTACATTGTGGGATTGTGGGAGATTTTCTACGGTATTCTACAGAGATGATAGCATGGAAGAGACTAGTTAATTGGAAAATTTCTTTTGCTTGCTGGTTGTCATCTAATTCAACGACGCACAGGGGCATTGGCATTTTATTTTTATAAAGGAGTCTTGTCACTTTTGTAGCTGGTAACTGTCGAGCTTGAAGCTCTTCTAGTATTTCAGCATCAGTTAATGAGAATGGGACGTTGCGAAGGACTACCTCTAGCTTCGTGTTTTGAGGATCTTTGAAGGTGTGGTAGGGGAGCTGGGCTTCGTCTAGGAATTTTGTGACAGCGCGGTAGTCAGTGGTAGAACTAGTATTAATTTTGATCATCGACCCACGTTGCTGGGTCGTGAAATCATCCTTCGTTAAGGTGGACAGATCTTTCAGAATTTGCTGATAATTGTTAACATCATGCAGAAAAATTGGGGGGATCACTATTTTGACTGCTGCGTCAGATGCGGCATCAGTGGGCTCACGTTGATCTTCAACGGAGTCTAACACTGAGAACTTGTTATGCACAGCCGTAAGGTTAACTTGGTATTTACGATTAACAGAGGAGGCAGGAACAATATGCTTTTTGCGGGGTTGTCGGAATTCCAGATTATTGGGATCGGAGTCTAAGGGAGCAGCTGTTCGTTTGGCGTTTACCTTGGAAAATGAAGCTGAAGGAGGACTGGTGGTTTCCATCGGGATGTCTGATGTAGTTGGCATGGTGAATTGTGCCCAGGATGCAGTAGCTGCCGCTGGAGAAATTGTTGATTGAAGCGTAGGTTGTTGTGAAGGTAGCTCTTGTGTTTCGTTGACGTTGTGAACAAGATTCAGTGCAGAGCGAACTAATTGCCCTGTGTCCGGCTCCTCGAGAACCATGAGTGATGAGAACTTGAAAGATAAAGATTTGATATGCGGTTTTGATTAACACTCCGAAGTATAGAAACGACTTTAACTGTAGCGATGCACGGAAGTAAACACTTGCTAGCACAGGCGAGCTGGTAGGGTAGAGCGCTGCAGGAAGTGCACACGACCGTAGCTATCAGCGAACTGACGACCTTCCTGTGAGATGTGTTAGTACTTCATAGCTGTTGTTGATATATTAATATTTACGTCAAATGCTTAAGGCAGTAGTCCGTTTATTAAGAAGAAAACCGATGAATACATATTGCTGATACTCTTATTTGTTAATAAAACAAATAAAGTTATGAAAGATATAGCGCCTCGGACGGGCTGTGACACTAGGTTTAAAATTATTTTTTCGACCATGTATCTGGGAAGGACCTCCGGGATGGTCAAATACTGGCAATGATAGTTAATTTTCTGTATTTACCCTTAACCACTAATAATACGTAAACGATTCGCATGAGAGCACAGGCGGACCAGTTTTACGGTTTCTGCTTTCATACAAATTGCCTTCAATGAATATGATATGTACTACTAAATCAACGTTTACATGTCGAAACAGTAAAGTTGATCATTTTGTTAATTGTACAGTAATGTTTTAAGAGTCATTTGCTCCTAGATTTTGACCAATTGTTGAAGGACAATGTCAGTGTTAGATTGTTTCCAACATCGCAAGGTTCGGTAGCAACAGTAAATGTGGTCTCTCTCCCATCAAGTGTTGTTATTCATGCAAAAATTTTCAGTCAGAAAAAAAAACCTATTATCTAACCTAAAGTATCTCACACTTATCTCTATTTGAGTCGCGCGAACATATCATAAATCACATAGTCTCTGGTACACTATTTATGTAATGTAGAAGCCTTCCACTGTCTTGAGAATAACAGATTTTGCCTTTCATTAAAGGAAGAAAAGTATTGTGTACGAGCCGAAATTTTTAGCGCAATCAACGAAAGGTCTCGTCGGCTATCCAGCTTTCTGAGTTCCATCGTTTTCGGAAGTCAGTTAATTTGCTTGCCTGGACTGGTATGTAATCCAATCCATTTTTTTTATCTGTTCCACTGCAATATTGTTTCGTTCTTATGTCGTAATTTTTTTGTACGACTGTTTATTCTTCATTTTGTAAGTTTATCTCCTACGAAAATTCAAACAAAACTTATGAGAAGGTTTATGAGAAGTCTACTACTTTATATCAAACAATGAATAAATGGGCAGCTGTATTATAATATAACATGGACGTACATACGAGGCGTATTTTTTTAAGTAAATACCGTTTTGTCACAGCGCGGCTGCAGCGCTACACTCTGCGTTCCGCGCATGCGCACTGGGTACCTGCATCTCTTGCCTACGCACTGACGCCATTACAGTCTAATTCTTCCTTGTTTACGTTGTTCACTGAGTGTTTAAGATGCCTCCGATAATCGTGAGTCCCGCCGACTGTGAAGTACGGGCTGTTATAAGATTTCTTTGTGCTAAAGGCCTAAAACCGATCGATATTCATCGTGAGATCTGTGCAGTTTACGGATAAAACATTATGAGTGATGGAATGGCGAGAAAGTGGGTGAGGGCATTTAAAGATGGCTGCATAAATGTGCATGATGAACAACGGAGTGGGCGTCCTTCGGTTGTTAATGAAAGTTTGGTGCAGAAAGTGGATAATAAGGTGAGAGAAAACAGACGCTTTACGATTTCCTCCTTGTGTGATGACTTTCCTAATGTTTCTCGTAGTGTTTTGTATGGCATTGTGACCGAGCACTTGAATTGCCGAAAATTGTGCTCACGTTGGGTACCGAAAATGTTATCGGATGTGCACAAAATCAAACGTTTAGGCAGTGCATTGACTTTCCTTGAGTGGTACCACAACGATGGTGATGATTTCTTAAGCCAAATTGTTACGAGCGATGAGACATGGGTGGCCTACGTCACACCTGAATCAAAGCAACAGTCCATGGAATGTCGGCATTCAGATTCACCCAAAAAATTGAAGTTCAAGCAAACGATTTCCGCCCGGAAAATCATGTACACAGGTTTTTGGGACAGAAAAGGAGTATTGCTTGTGGAATTTCAGCCTCGTAATGAGACAATCAATGCAGTAGCTTATTGTGAGACATTGATCAATCTGCGCCGTTCAATCCAGAACAAAAGACGTGGCAAGTTGAGCAAGGGCTGCATGACAATGCCGTCCACATGTGGCTAATCAGACCAAAGATCTCATCACATCTTTTCGATGGGAAACTCTAGATCATCCTCCGTACAGCCCTGATCTGGCGCCCAGTGACTACCATCTGTTCCTGCACTTGAAGAAACACCTGGGCGGTCAGCGTCTTGAAGACGATAACGAAGTCAAAACAGTTGTGATGCAGTGGTTATCAAGTCTGGCGGCAGAATTCTATGAGGAGGGTTTTTATAAATTGGTACTACGTTATGACTAGTGCCTCAATATTTAAGGGAATTATGTAGAAAAGTGGAGTAAGGTACAGGCTTTTATGTAAAAATAAAATTATTGAGATATATTTACACGTCTTTTTTTAATTTCAAAACGGTACTTACTTTAAAAAAACATGCCTCTTATCTTAAAAATGATATGACCAAACACTACGCGAAGACTGCACAATGTGGTATTGGACGACTGTCACTTAACGTGGATAACGTAGCTGAAGCCTTAGGTATGTCGGAGGGATGGGTGCGGTAGTAGATCGTACATCAAAAATTAAAAGTGAGAATGTTTTGTGCGAAGTGGGTGCAACATCGTGCAAATGCTGACAAGAAAACAAATTCGAAAACAATATTTGTGCGGTTACTGAAAACATCTTACCTTTGTTGCGTTGACTTGTAACATAGGACCAGACATGGGTTCACCACTAAACCCACACCATTCAAAATAGTGGGTAAAAGCGATGGCTCTGCCCCTAAAACATCAAGTCTATTCAATCTGTCGGAAAGCTCATTGCTACTGCTTTTTATATGTGCAGAGGGATTATTGTTTAGTAGTGAGTACATCTAAAAGGGTGAACTATCTAAACTTACACAAGTTTTAATGGAAAACTGGATGAAACATTCGTGAGAAGAGACTTGGATTACGAAACGAAATAATCTTTCGTCAGGATAATACACCTGCCCACAAATATGCTTTGTTAGTGGCAAAACTGGGATATGAAGTACGAACCCAATTTCCAGATTAGGCTTGCTTTCACCACCATCTATTGTTAGATCTAAAGAGGTGTATGGTTTAAAATGTTTTGAGCCAAATGTTCTTTGTGTTGTAGTGCGATGTTTGGTGGGTCAAGGAGACGCAGTGTGGTCGGTGTCGCCTGTCTATTCTCAGTACAAACTAATTGTCATTCTTTGCCCCGTTTCCCGGCCACATAGACCTTTAGCTAGACCAGATTCTTTCAGACCGAAGTTTTTGAGTTATGCGTAGCCCACTTACAGATTTATAATAGTATACACAGATTATTATTTCCATATAAGGCTGCAGTCACACTGAATGCTTACTCTGACGAGTTCGTGGTCGTGGCTACTCCTGCGTTTCCGTCAGATCCGTCAGATTGAAACAAACACCCAGTTGTGCCACTCCTGCATCTTTATCGGTTGAGTTACTGTTTTTATTCTACGACAGTTTCTGCAAACAAATCTAGCTGGCCTTTTGTGCGCCCTGTAAAACTCTTGTATTTCATTTCCGTAGTGCTGGCCACATACTATTCCACCACTCAACAGTGGCCGTAACCTATGCTCTGCTTCTCACTTCCCTGGTAACGTCCCTCATCACAACAGATGCAGGGCATAGAAACCTCTCTATCACCAGCCCGATGTGTCCTGTCCAATTTAGTTTATTATCAAATGATACAGAAAGGTTTATACGGTTCATCTTCCTGCTTATAAGAAACTTTGTATCCATTAAAGAGCGGCCTTGTGACTCAGTGGTTAAGGCGTCCGACTGGAGATTGAAAGGTCCCCAGTTTGGTTGCTGTGTAATGTGAAGTACGCCAGATAGCTTCAGTGGTTAGGATTCCACGTTAAACTGTAGGTTAGGTAAGGAGGAAAGGAAGAGGCCACCTCCAATACCAGGCTAAGTATACCTCCTTCGGGAGGGTCAAACCTACCTTACGTTGTAAGCTTCCGTGGTTCGGATTCCACGTTAAACTGTAGGTTAGGTAAGGAGGAAAGGAAGAGGCCACCTCCAATGCCAGGCTAAGTATACCTCCTTCGGGAGGGTCAAACCTACCTTACGTTGAATACCGGGCTTAGCTTTTAGTAACCGATAGACTGATTGGTTTGGCATATAAGTTTGTAGTGATGTCGAAGGTACTCAATAGGCTGTTGTCTTCGAGGACTGAAACTTTATCTTTGAATGACCGTTATCTTTTTCTGTAAAAATTAAGTTGAATACTGTTTGTCTGGTAGGGTTCCAGATTGACTATGGTACTTCTCCAAACATAATGACCACAAACTATTCGTGTTGAAGATGGACGTTGCGGGTGGAAAGATTGATTGAGGAGATGTGCCGATCGTTTTCCTCGACGCCAAAGCGATGTTTATTACGCCAGTTTGCCGCTGTTGGCAGCCCAGCTGCCACCGCGGCGCAGGCTTCAGACTCTGATTGCCGATGCTAAGCACTCGCTTTGAGAGGCAAATGGGTCGCAATAAAGTGTGCCAGAGCTTACTTTAATTGCAGCCAGCCGCTGTCTAACAGTCCTGCGCCGCGGTTAACGGCCGCGGCGCTATATTGGCGCCGTTCACAGTCAATCACGCTGTTTAAACACCCTGCACCACTTTCGTCGCTTTCTCTTTCCTATGCACTGACTCTAACTGGAATGTTTTAACGCGATTTCTGACTAACCTACAATTATTTAAAGATAAAACTTGTTTAAAACTTGATGTTAAGATATTTATCAATAAAAGCAATACGAAGTGGTCCAAGGTTTTCGTACAGCATAAAGCACAGGATAATTGGATTTGAGTTGGAGACATTTAAACAAAAGGAATTACTGTGTAAATATATCAGTTAAAATAGAAAACAAATTAAATATAAATTTCCTCAAACATTATATACACTTTCGATTCAGCTGATTTTATGTAGATAAACTTAATTTTAAAAGGATTCATGTGGAACGTACAGTTTTATGTGTATGTTGGGTATTTTGAGGAGGAATTATAGAACAGGTTACTTGTTAATTGAAAGGAAAGATAAATTATATCCAACACTCACCAAAGTTGAAGGGAGGTGAGTTGCAGAGGAAAAAAAAAAAACAAAACGGAAGTTCTGTTTCTATGCATAATTTTTGTGTGGTAGTGGAGAAGATAGATATCTATTCAATGAATGCAAAAAATTTGCTGCGACTGGTCAATACTACAATATAGCGGGAAACTATACAAAACGAAATATTTAAAATAATAGGGTGGAGGGGTGGCAGAAGCTGCCCAAAGCGCCCAGTGACGCCGTGGGTTACCCATGGCGCCACAAAGTTCAATTGTTTGTTTGTTTGTTGGGCTGTCTCAGTATCCGACGGTCAGCCGACCTGTGCAGATGTCTCGACACCTGATGAAGACGACGGAGCTAGACGTCGAAATATCGTGTTTTCAATACACTATCCGGCGGTACACCCGTGAAGACTTCATATCAAGCATACGCCGGGAAAGTCTTCGTTCTGATTTTATTGTGTAGTACATCATATGAGAGACCGGAATCGAGTCTTGCTGAACGATAACGAATCGTACAATTTTTAATTTCTAAAACGATCTTTGCTGTGTTAAAATTATTTTAAGATTCGAATATATGATTCAGTAATTGAAGATGTATGTTGCAAGGGGTCTGTTGAGATGAAGAGGTCAGCGCAAGTTCTACATCTACATCTACATAAATACTCTGCAATTCACAAAATTGTGGGTGGCAGAGGGTGCTCAGCACCAAAGCTAATCTCTTTGTTGGGGAGGAACGTATGATGGCATGAAACCAGTCGAGAGACTGATGATAGCAAAAACAAAAAAGTATGCATGAGACTGGTCCGAATGTGCTTCCTCATTCACTTACGTTTTTTTTCTCTCTCTCTTATAGTTTTACACGTCGTCGACAATGAGGTCATTAGAGGCGGGAAAGGGCTTGGCGCTAGAAACAGCAAGGAAGTTGGGCATGACCTTTCTAAGGAATTATCCCGGAATTCGCCTGGAGTTATTTTGGGAATCCATGGAAAGCCGGAATTAGGACGGCTGGACGAAGATTCGAACCCGCATCCTTCAGAACACGAGGCCAGGGCGTTACCGCTCACCTTCTGTACTCGGTGTAATTTCCTTACAAATTAATGCGTCCCCTCCTTGCTATTTCTCTTTGCTGTTTTGTTTTGTCGAGCTCCTTTGTACTTTACACGAATAAACGCCGATGTGCTATTGTTTACGAATTGCAGTACTCTTCATCTCACACTTTTAATTTTGTGGTTCCAGTTTAATTTGGAGATATGTAAAACCTTTAGGGAAATTTTGACAAAGTTGCCCGCTGTGAAACGAAAATTGAGGTTCTGCGGAAATTACATATTTTTAACCCTGCAACGTATGGTGTTGTCTTTGGTTTAACTTGCTGTCGGCAATGTCTCTTCACTTTTCAAAGAGTTTCTTTAGATAACGGGTAGCTGCAGTGAAAATGTAGCTCAAAGAAGGTACATTTTCATTTAAGGCCGCGTGGGTGGATTCATTAACGTGATTGCAGGAATTATTGCCGTATGGAAGGCCTCTGATAAAATTTTCTTTCGCTTCCCATTCCTGCACTGCTTTTTAGTCCGCTGCTTAATCACTTAGGCTAAATGTACTAAAGGGGAAGAGCGAGGCTTTCCCATGTTTTATGATAGAGGCTATCGTTTCAGACACAGTTTCTAAAGACGAAAAAATGTGAACTTCTTTGTGAAATTGACCTTCTGAGTTGAATGATATTGCAGATTACAGTTTATTTTTTTTTTAAATCTTTTTTAATGTGATATTTGTATATTGACTAATATTTCTACGATTAGATGTCTGTAATTTGACTGTTGGCTTTATTATGTTGCCACAAAATTTATAATACTTTTCTTGAATTACTATGCGATAAATATACTCGGTAAGTCGGAATTAAATAGTGCGTCAGAATGTAAAATAATCAGTAATCAAAAACCGATTGTTTTGTTGCGATTTTTCTTGATGTGTGAATAAATTTGGATGCTAGTACAATATCATAATCTGAATATTATATATGAATACCAAAATAAATTTGTGGAGACAGTATGAAATCTTAATTGATGATGTTATACAAAGTAAATTACGCCCGCCAGGAAAACATAGTAGCGGGGGGCGTAATGACTTCGCTGTAGAATAGTGGGGCAATCGGAGAGAGTAAAATATACTGTTAGGTTTCGTCATTATTCGGAAATGAGAATACTGCACTTATTAATCTTCTTGGAATAAAAGCCAATATTAGTAACCAACAGTAAATTATAACATCATGGAACGCTAATAATTTGTTGAAAAAGCTTACACGGAAAGCTGTGACTAGAGCAGTGGTACGTCTGGTTGCTCCAAAGGGTACGAGGGGTAAAGTAAGATAATTAAAAAAAAAAATTACTCAAACAATACTATCACCAAAATATATTTTTTGGATATTCGTTGATTTTTTTGTAATGTTTTTTATTGGATTAAAAGTTAATAAATTTTGAAAAACTGGTTTCATTTTTATCGTTTTAGCTATAAAGGTTACGCGAGATTTAGCTCTTTCTTGTAGTGGTACGTGGGGAAATTAGCTTGGACTAAATAAAAATAGTGTGTAGCGAGTTATATTTCCGCTCAGGTGACAGTTGATTACCTTTTTATATATGGAATTCAACATTTCTCAAAGAACATTAACGTCGAACCTAAATGAATCCTTGTGTAGCAATATAACTGACAATAAGTCTTCATTTACATTATTTCCCACTTATGAGTTGGAAAGTATTTTTAATACCTTTTTATTTATGATTCCTAAGTTAGGTTGATGGCTCTTATAATGAAATGCGTCTACGCTCTCCAAATTCATTCCAAGATTTTTGGAGGAGGCAGTTTGAATGACAAGGAAGGAAGCCAGAGCTGAAGCAGTCTTGAGTTGTGCTGTGTTCTTACATAGCCAGCTAGTATACCCGTACGAAACACATGTAATAAAAAGTTGGAGTATTGTAGTAGTGTTATTGTACTGGTGGCTTTTAACTGAGACTCGCCAGTTGTCTCGCTCAGTTTTTCGTTAAAAGGAAGATAATGACATATTGGCCGGGAAACTTGGAAGAATAGTTCGGCCGCCTGTTTGGCCGTTTGGACTGTGACGGAGTATATCTGTGAAATTTTGCTGTTGGTGCCATTTTTTTCCCCCTCTGAACTAAAAAATTTAAAGTTTTCAACAAAATACTTGCATTTAATTTCCGAGTTAATATTTTTGTAGCGGGTATTTATTGTCGAGTATATTCTGGCGAGCTGAAGAGGATCACTGCGTTTAATTAAGACAACCGGTGTCCAAGAGCAATGGGTTGAAGTTTTTGTTGGTTAGAGACTTTTATTGGGTTTTAGGAGACACGGTAATCCTGATTTACGAGTTTGTTTCGAGTGGTGATTTTGCAGGTTAATTAGTTTGCTCCGTTCAAAGGAAGGCAGTTGTTCTCAAAAACTGTTCTTCTGATTACAAGCCGTGCCGTGTGCAAGACAGTGATTAGAGCAGAACCGCGGCCCGCCTACAATGGGAAGGGAACTGACGTCGCAGGCACAATGGACTTTTGTCTCCGGGGCGGCCGCCGTCTTGGCTAGGCACCGCACGGGGCCGGCGCAGAATAAATTCCGTTTCTTTCATCGTTGAGCGGCATTAAATCTTCAGTGTGTCGACAAAACAATTCTTTCTCGAAGGGAAGCTCCCAGCGCGAGGAAAGAGTGAAAAAGGCGGAGGTCTCACGTTAACAGAACGATTTCGCCGGAGCAGCTGCACGCTCTGATGATGCCGCTGTTTAAAATGAGTGGCGGGGACCAGCTGGGAGAGTGGCACAAACAATTTGCCGAGATGCTGTGGAACTTCTTCGTCTGGAAACTTCTTTACGACCCTCTACTACCGTGGTCTGTAGACTCGGCGATAACGACTACGAACAATGTTATTTACACTAATACAAATGTAACTCTGTTACGTTTGGACGACTAAACAGCTAAACCGATCTGAATGAAATCTGCAAGGAACTCTTACAAGGAAATACTATTTATCATTAGGAAGAAGATGTGATACTTTATCGGGATAAATAACATATTTTCTCATGAAATTTTGAAAACTAAACCAATGGTGACAGGCAGACGCATAGCGTGTGTCTCTGTAATATTACATCAGTCACTCAGGCTTTGTTTATGTCGCAGTTAGTTTATGTATACAGAATCAAGGCAACAGATTAACCACGGTGCCTGACACATATAAAATTTATGACGCGCTACGATGTACAATAATATTTAGCAAGGGACAAAAAGGATATTGCTTCCAGATACCGCAAATCAAGCCGGTGATATGTCTTCCCCTTGCCTAACTAAAAGGTGTGCTGTATGGATTTTTATGCATACCACTTGATGACACCCGAAGGCGATTTTAATGTAATACTACAATGCAGAAAATTAACCAGTAAAATTTATGTCGACATGACGTGAAAGTTGAGAGTGAGAGTTTGCGATTCACGAACGTATTATTCCAAATCTCTGGTTTTTGGGACCCCTTTTACGAAAATCACAGCGTTTTATACCCAATTTCTAGCAATAAAATTATCAGTCCACTTGTACGAAGTCGCCGGTAGCAACTGGTTTCCTCAAATTTAGAACACGTGCCAGTTAACTATTTTGTGATGTGTTTTGAAGGATTTAATTGTAAATGTGACATAATAAACTGACACAAAGCAAAACTAAATATAGAGCTTTAACAAACACACGAAACCGAAGATAACGGTAATACCATCCATTATTTTTTCTTTCTCTTCAAACAAACACATTTTATTTTGGTATTCTAGTAATTTTTTTTCAGTCGTAATTGTTCTATTTGTCACCGTCTTTCCATAAGTACGTTCGGCAGAGATCTGTTATGCCTGGTTGGCTGGTCTTTATGGGTTCTCTCTTTGCTGTTTGATTCGCGGCAGAAAGTCGTTTACGAAGGAAACGTCTGCCGACGACAATGTGCGCGTGATATTACATACCTGAGTGCTGTACGATGTACGACGCACCGCCAGGATTGCGTTTCTGGAGAAAATGACTGCTGGGAGCCAGTAACTGGCTTCTGTCGCCTGACAGCGTCCATCTATACTCAGGAGAGGAACAGAGTGCCGTCATCTGTCACCATGTACTTTGTATAGATATGTTTTGTTCTGTTTGTGAAAACTGAAATTTTTTGTGGCGTTAAGTTTGGACCGTCCTAGCATTCATCCAGATGACTGTGGAAAAATGTCTCAAAATCGTAATAAGGCTGGGAGGTAGGCCGGGCACAAGATATGAGCCCTCTGTACTTTCCGCCAAACAACCAGGTTATAATGACTTTTCCAATTTTAGCTAAGTTTGAAGTAGTCAAAAGAGTTCCTTACATGATATGTCACTCACTGTATCGTATTGTTCAGAATATGTCTTACTTAGAATGTTAAGACGAGTTACTGCTGATATTAATTTTTGGAGGGAAGGGAATGTAGTAGCGTTCTATCATTCATGTGTGGTGTTTGCCTCTCTTTTATGACGTAACCACTGTTTTTGCGCACCAAGTAGTAATCACAAGTGTTTATGGAAGATTCAAACATTTTTCGTTTCATGAAGTACTTATTGTAGTAGATATGGATATTAACAGTTATGTTGTGTAAAAAGCGCGGAGTCGGGGTAATATAACGGGGATCATACACAAACTGACTGCGAGAGAAACGAAGCGTGAGCGACAGAAAACATTACAGAGACATAAACGCGCTATACGTCTATCTGTCACCGTTCTGTTAGTTTTCAAAATTTCATGACAAAAAATATGTTATTTATCCCGAAAAATGTATCCTTATGTCCTTCGTAATGATTCATAGTATTTCCTTTTCAAATTTCATCATGATTGGTTTAACAGTTTAGTCGTGAAAGTCTAACAAACAGGCAGAAAAACGTAATACTTTCGCATTTATGTTATTATATTTTGAAGAAGCCATAATGGATTTGCTGTTGAAGTGTCATCTATAAGTCACGCACGTCCTTTCCGTTTCGTGAGCTGTCCAGACTCGTGCAGCTTTGTCGTTCTCTTGTATAAGCGCATTACGCTAAGCATCAGTTTTGTTGGCAGGCAGACTGCGTGGGATGTTGTTTCTACACAGGTCGGTGTCGCGAAATTAGAGCACAAAGCCGCGCGGGTGGGATTACGGGCTGGCTGGCTGCTGAGGCACGGCGCGGGTGTTTGCCCTTCGGCCCAGCCACCTTCAATCTCGCGCTCGTTCGGCTCCCCCACCCCACCACACCCCAACTCACCCCACCTCCTTCCCCGTCGGGAGCCTGGTTATTGCCAACTTCATTTTGCGGCCGCTCATCCCTTAGTTATTACATCTCTGTGCCCCGCGGCGTGATTTATCTGTCGGGGATTACACTGACTGTGAGGGGGGTAGGGGGGGGTCTGCAGGTGGCTCGTGCTCTCCTCCTGCTGGGGACGACTCCACCTGTACTTGCCACGTTTTTGTAATGTATTGCCGATGTCCACATCAGCTGAAGCATTATAAATACCTTAAAGGATTGGAATGGTATTATTTCACTGCTACCATCTTCGTTTTGATTTTATAGTACCGACGGCTTTCTTTATTCAGCAGTTGGGGAGAAGGACATAAAGGTTTATCTTTCATAGTCTTTGCAGTATTTAAAAGACGTAAAACTTGGTGTTGGGAATGCAAATCACACAGATATATTAAAACTCAGAAATTTTTATTGTGTAAACTACTTCAAGGAGAATTCGCTAAAACAAAAAGATACGTTGAAAGAATATAACGTGGATAATGGACTACAACATTCAGTACGAACGTATCATGTTTGATAACTCAAATGGTATAGGTCTTCGCTTCTCACCCACAGTATTTGTGATTTGCAGAGTATAGATGTAGATGTAGATGAAGGGACAGATGTTCCGCAGGCTGAGTATTGAAAATCTAATCCTACCTGAATGAAAGATATAACAACAAAATATTAGTAAAAATTATTCACGTAAAAGTAATATCATAATCGTACTGTATGCGGCTATAACTGAGTAGACAACAATAATACACACACATAGGCTATATAAAAATTAGGCCAATATAAGTTAGTCGTCCGTATAATTATTTTTTCAAATTTTTCTGGTCCTCGGGGTCAGAGACGTCGAGTAGGCAAAAAGCTAATCAAAAAGAGGCATGTGTCGTGGAAGTGTAAAACATCGTGCCTCTTTCTTTTCCAGAGATGCTTCGACTTTATTTCTATGTAACTTCATTTCTAAGATTTATCTGCAACAAGCACGCACTCGCTAGTCAACTTGTGTATTCTATTGCTAGGTCCCTGGTATATGACTAACAAAAAAAAAGCCGTGTTTGTGGCTGTGTAGGCCCCTGTCGCCGTCGGCGCGGTGTCGTGTCGCAAGCGCGCAGCCGACCCGAGTGAAGCCGTAGCCGGCTCCGTTAGCACACAGAGAAAACACTTTGTAAGGCGAGAGCAGTGCTTACGACATGCTACACTGGGTGGGCGGCTCCTTCCTGCTCACACAAGAACGGTCTTCTCCAACCTACCTCACTCACTTCCGAGGGTGACTGGGAAAGAGGCGCACGTTCTGCATTCAAAGCGGGTTCAGAAACGCAAATAATAATCCCTTCCATATCGTGCACCATAATTTAAGAAGTATGAGGAAAAGTAGTAAGAAGTTTTGATTTTTTAAGGTAAATTTCTCTTGTGTACAGATACTATAAAAACATAACGAAATCCAAATTCAATTCACATTCTAAAACTACTTTCGACGTGATGTTTAAAGTGACGTTAGCAAAAGTACTGTTACATTGCAGAGTTGTAAATCGGTATTCTCATTATAAAACTTTTCCTATGGTGTATATTCCTAGTATTTGTCGTTTTAAATACAGAAAGAATTTGGTCGATGTTGGAAACGTATTTCATGTTCCTGGGTGATAGCGTTCGTGGTGTAGACTTGATAACATCAAAGGTCTAAATTTCACACAAAAAAGAAGAAATAAAATAAATAAATAAATGAAAAAAATAATATTTTTGTCTTATAGCGCCAAGAACCTACGGAATATTTTAGCTTTCCCGTTTGTAGAAATGTAGGGAGCATGGACCTGATCATGGCATGCCGTTACGATGCTTTGAACCACAGTAATGTGATTACACTGTCATTAATTTCAGACAAAATTAATAAGATTATAATGAAATATTTTAGAGAAAGCATAAAAGAATTATGGCGAGAGGGAATGGTATTGAATCAACATCACTTACGTAAGTATAATCCTAAACTCACGGATCGTTGTGATTGACAGAAAGTATTAAATGAAAGTATAAACCGATTTTTCCCGTTTTTTTTTAAAATAAAATTATTTTCTAACTGAGAACATATCAAACAGTACATTAACAGTAATTGATAATAATTTTCATTTCTATCAGTTAAAGAATCGTTAAATAAAGAGCCACAAAATCCAGTGCGCCACCTTCAACGCGTTCGAGAAACATAAAATTAGAAATCACTAAAGGATAGGTATTTTATTAGGTAGATTGCAAACGAAATGAAATAATACGAAGTTTCAGAGTTTTGAAATATGATTTTCATACTTGAAATTTTGATTATTTCTGCATTAAATTCCCTTGGGTGATAATTATATACTATCCCAGATGATTTTTAACCCAACTCTGGTATCAAAATTTGATCATTGATCCAAAGGGTGCACAACCATATGCCGCATAGTGCGAAATTAGGACTGCGGGGAAACCCCCACAAAGCGTATGCTCCGTGATAGCAACCAAACATTAAGTTATAGTTCAGCATTAACAAAAGACTTTTAATGTTTTCTTTCTGGTTTGTAATTCTGTTGTTGGAAAATACGACATACGTTTGGCACCCGTTTCCTTGAGTGGTTTTAGGAAAAATGTTCTGGATATGTTCTATCTTTCATACTGTGGCTTAAAATATGAACTTAAAATATACAACCACCCTGGTGATTATTATTACGTGAGGTATTACTTCCAACTCACCCAGACTGTCGATGGTGGTATTGTTTTGGTATTAGCGGATGGATAGTGTTTTAATTTTAGTTCTTATAACAACAGTTAACCTTAAGGTAGAACTGTTTAAAATTACTCTTTCAAACACGACTGGAAAGCGTAACAATACACTATCTCAAATTTTTATTATCATTGTAACTAACTGCGATACATTTCAAAACATGTATGGCTTTTACACTTCAAATCTTAATGCTTATTTTTACCTTAAATTCGCCATGCTTGGGATAATTGGTATTTACTATAAATGATATTGGTTTTGATTTACTGTAAGTACTTTGGTTGCTTGTGATCAACATAGTGTATAACAGGATTAAAAATGAGGTTGTATGTGAACAGCAATATATATATATATATTTTTTGTTAGGACTTTACGACTTGTCTACGCAGTGTAATTAGTTTCGAGAGAGTATTGGGGAGCAGGAACGGGAAAGAACTCAGCCATGGCCTTTTGGAGGAGTCATCCCAGAATTCGTCTGAAGGGATTTCGGGAAACCGTGGAAAGCCGAAACCTGGTTGGCTGTACGAGGATCGTACTCGTGTCCTATCGAATGCAAGGTCCGTGCGTAAACCGCTCACCGACCAGGCTCGGCAACTGCTATGTAAGGATCTGGAAAGTATTACTGGTTGGTTAGGTTCATATGGAAGCAAGATAAATGTGGCATAGAGACTGCTTAATTTTTACACAATAGACTTAAATCTTAAGGAATAGCGAATAAAAAGGCAATATTCATCAGTAACTATCCCATCAGTTCGTGTCATTTGTGAGGTCCCACTCACAAATCATTGCTGAAATTGTAAATAGATTAGCAAATAACAGACTTTCACAGCATAAGTAGTATGTATAGATGTTTGGGTAATTTTAAGTCTTTTGTAGTAATGTAATTTTTGTAGTTGACACCACTGTATTGTTGGTCGAGACGGAAGGAAGGTGTTGAGATGGCGCAGAGAGCCCACGGTGGAATGTATTAATTGGGCAATGACGACTATGTATTGTGTTATCTGAGTATTGAAAGTGTTCAATAAATTTTGCAGATAAATGAAAATGTTGGTGGATTTTATTTAACATTAACATCCGTTGCTCAGAAGTGTGTAATTTGGGAGCAGTTTATTAAACAATAATAATATGCTTGGTGATTGCACTTCCGCGAAAACCAAAGCTTGGGCCATGTGTTGAAGTTGGCGGGCTATCTACCTTCGACTAATTAATAGTAAGGTGGACCTAGCATATTGAATCCCAGCACGATTTCGTTCATGTTTCATGTTTCTTTATACGATTATCTTTATTCTTACATCTTTCTTTTATAATTCCTCTCATGTTATTAGCTGTAGCCATTGTTTTGTAATTATCTTGTTTTACACTCCTACGAGTTATTCACGTCAGCTCAAGTTGAAATCAGAGAGTCAACATTGTTCAGTGTCCTTGCCTAATCTTACAGCAACGTATAAAAGACCCGAGAGTCTTTGTAAACGACAAGAAAGTCGATAGGAGTAATCGAACTTCCTGCACGGCGCCACCATTTCCGAAATGAAATGTTCTTCTTTGTCACGAAGTAACGAAGCTGCGATCCACAGATATATCTGTAAATTGTATCGCCGCCCCATCTCTCCAGAGGCAGCGGAGAATGGGTAGCACAGCCAATTGGTTTTGCTGCTGTTGGTAAACGAGTAGTTTCTTACGGTCACCAAACTAGATGATAAGTTTGAGAGTGTGTTACATTTTATTAACTTCTCCCTGATAGTAAAAGTGGGGGATACATAATAAATCGCATGGTTACCATTCTCATTTTACACACTTTATATTAGCTTGACCTTTATGTATGTATGTATGTATCTGAATCTTTCACTTCAATTTTCACTCACTTCCTGACGTCCGAATCGTTTGAAACTTTGCACCCGTATTAAAAAACGACGACAATAATAATTTCAAAGCTGTGTCCTGATATTCTCATTACTTTGGCAGTAATGATAGAAAAGTGTTTGAATGTAATGGAATCTTGCAATTTAATTTTAACCCAACTTGCAGATGTCCGAATTGTTTGAAATTTTGCAAAATAAATAAATAAATAAAAAAATAGAATTATATTTTTTTTAAACTTAAAAAGAAACACGCTTTAGTAGCAATATAAACTAAAATTGATTTTTAGTTTAATGACTAAAATACACGCTTTTGCAGCAATGTGAACTTGAATGTTAAAAATAATCTTTAAATATAAAAATTTTGTTCAACAACTGTAGGATGTAGGATTTCCCACAATTCAGTATAAGTTTTTTGAATAAGCTTACAATCAGAATAAAGTTACTGATTAAAAATTGATTTTAATGTAAAAAAATAGCCTGGGGTGCTCTCTACTTATTCATAATGACTACCTTTACGAACAGATAGCTATAAAAATATAAATAAATAAAAAAATTACTGATATATATCTTTTTTATATTAAAATTAATTTTTTAATCCGTGACTTTATTCTTATTGTAAGCTTATTTTAAAACGTTATTTTAAGCTTATTTTTAACCTTTTAGTACACTTCAAAAGCTTGTTTTTTTTTTTTTTTTTTTTAAAACTATATTTTTCTAGTTATAAATCGAGTTTGTGAAAAGTCATTAAAATTAATAATAGTTCATCATCTCACAGTTACTGTTAAAATGATTGCTATATATGAAAGCATAAACCTGATTTTGAAATGATTTATACCTCATAAAGCCGTGCAGTCGAATTGAACAGCATTCATTTTATTGGACGGCAGTAAAGATAATTCAGTATGCTGCGAGTTAAAAACGTGTTCTGCTAACTTTGATTATATTACAGTACTAACATTTTTAATGTATTAAATTCAGGTCATAAATAGCTTACTTTATTTTCGTTATATTCGATTTATATTATTTATTACTATTGGACAATCGTATAAAACTTTATATCGTTGAATTTAAAATACAGGCAATCAATAATTCACTTCGTCGGCAGTAACTGAGGGATATGGCTATTTCCGTTTTGTGATTAATTTATATATATATATATATATATATATATATATAGATAGATAGATAAAGATAGATAGATAAAAAAATAAAAAATGTAGTTATTCATGACGGCGTTGTCTACATGAGTTACTGCATTTTACTTTGCTTGTTGCGTAATGGCAGGCTTAAATATGTCACCATTTTTTAGATTCATATATTTATCATCTAAAGTAGACCTTAATTCAGATGCCGCACTTATTATTTTTAACCTAAATTCTTTCAGCTCTGCTTGTTGAGGATTGAATAGAATTTATTTTAATTATTTCAGTAAAGAAACTATGCACGAAAATGTTACGAAATGTTTTGTTAGGAAAAGTACTTATGATTTCACCTTCATTGTCATGTTTTCCATATGAGAAGATAAAAAATAGTCAGCCCATGATTATGATTTACATCAGCACATAGCGAAAATATTAAAATCGAAGGCACATTCTTGACGTACATTCATTGTTAATGCGCTAGATAAGTTTTCGTGTTGAAACTACATTGATTAATTGGTAGATGCTGCTTAAACGTCGTCTCGTTTTTAACGTCATCATTAAATGATCTGCCTTTCGATGGTTGCTTGAGTGGCTTCAAAATTTTAACTTATTGCAATTGGTTCACAACAGTTTTGAGATATGCAGCTTTTCATCTATCTTGTCCGTTTTTTAGAAATTTTTCACTTTCAGAATACGTAACACTAGAAGACTCCTGAAGAAACATAATATGAATATTCCAATGACTTCAATCATCGTAGTCTTCTGACAGTCGACAAAGGAAATAACAGTCATCAAACGAGTCGTGACTGCGCTTATTTCCCTTCAGATTCGGGCAGTGATGTCTAGATTTTTGTTTTGAACAACTTCGAGAAATCATTTTTGTGGTCAGGAGATACTGGTTGGTCTTCCTCCCCGCTCCTAATGCCTCGATGTGCCAACAAAATATCGCCGGAAAATATGAAACATTGTTCTGAAATATCTCTTCAAAGCACGGTAGTACTAACGATAGATATAATATAAAACTGAAATCATAGCTTGAACTTGTTGAATGCAGTTGAAAGGTATACTTGATGAAACGCCTATTCCGTTTGACATTAAATTAACATCTAGCGCTTAAATGGAAGCAGACTTTTGCTTTCTTCTTCTTGTTTCCGATGATACTTACCATAACCACTTGCCAATTTCAATTCTTCATCATTTGTTATTGTTTTTTGTTCCATTCAGTCCATTATTCGTCCATCATTTCAATGTGTTTATTTCTTCTCTCGTCGCACCATTACGGACCGCATTTCCTTCCACCGCTGCCTCGGAACCCCTCACTATTTAATACTTTCTTTCCAAAAATATCTCTTTCCTTAGTTCCCTATCTCCTGTATTATTTTCTTCTAAATCTTTCCTGACCTCTAGAACCCATCTTGATTTTTTTCTCCTAAAGGTAATTGAATATACTATTTTTTTTGCCACCACCCATTGAATAGAAATGCCAAAAAAAACTGCAATCTCATTTTTCTCATCGATTCTTTTATATTTTTTATGTTCTGATGTATTTCCTCATTACGTCTTAGTTTTCATTGGATCAGAGATTTTTCGCAAGATTATTGTTTATATTAATCCTAATTTATTGTAGTTCAATGCTAGGCATTTACTCGCGTAAAGACATTCCGGTTTTGCGACTGAATTGTGGTGCACTATTTTTTTTTTTTCAGATAAGCACTTTATGCTATAAAAACACTTACGAATATCATGTTTTGCTTTAATTTATAAATTTCTGTAAGTATCAAAACATTTTAAGCCAACGTAATGAACATAAATGATTATATTTCTAACGTTTGATGTGTATTGTTCATTTCACTTGTATTTAGTATCAATATAATCCATACTAGGGGACATAATAGGTAATTACAATCTCCCGTGCACGGGGGGAACTGTAAGCTGCGATGTGTGTGGGAAATCTCTAAAGAACAAATGTACTGTAAAAGCCATGGCGGGTGGGTTTTCGGATTGTAAAGCTGTGCTGGACACCAATGTCGTTTTAAATTCGGACATGTTCGAGGAATCGCTTTACCTTTGGCTTGCCCTTTGAAGCGTGTCTGTAACAGTATGGTGGCTGCGAGATACTCAGACTTTGGTCTGCTATCTCTGGTGGCCATAGCGAGAGGAGGAAGGAAATCGATGCGGGAGGTCGCGCCGCCGTTCTCAGTGCGACAGGCTGGCAGGCAGGCAATCCGGGTTCCGCCGCCAAGTCTGCTTGTCATCTGCGCACGTCGCCACGGATTCCCCTCACATTTTGTGACTCTTACTGACCCGACTCGCTCGCCCTGGGTGCTACCTCCGACAGGCGTCATTCATAGCTAGTATGTCTACACACCTGATACACTGCGTGGGATACGGAGAAACGTTTCGAACTATCACTGTTATCTATTAATGATCTACTTTTTGCTGTCATCAGTCTTTCGACAGGTTTGATGCAATCGTCCATCCCTTCCTATCTTGTGCTAACCTCTTCATCTCTACATATCCCCTACAACCCAAGTCCTCAATTATCTGCTTCATATATTCTGATCTCTGTCTTCCTCTACAGTTCTTACCTTCGACTGTTCCATCCACAAGCAAATTATCCAATCCACCATGTCTCAAAATATGACCTACCAGCCTGTCTCTTCTTTCTGTAAGCTTCCTCCACAAACTTCTTTCATCACCCATCATTTCCAAAACTCGTTACTTTCTTACTTTGTCTGTCCACTTAATTTTCAGCATTCTTCTGTAGCACCACTATTCAAATGCTTCAATTTTCCTTCTTTCCGGTATTCCTAAAGTCCATGTTTTGCTACCGTAAAGTGCTGTGCTCCACACATAGAGTTTTAAAAAGTTTTTTTTATAATTCCTAGATAAATATTTGAAACTAAAAGATTTCTCTTTTTCATGAAACTCTTTTTGCCAGTGCTATTCTGCTTTTAACATCATTCCTGCTTCGGCCATCGGTTGTAATTTTGCTTCCCAAGTAACAGAATTCACTTACTTCTCCTATTACATCCGATCCTATTTTTATATTTAATCTACTAGTATTGGTATCATTTCTGCTACATTTTATCACTTTAGTCTTGCTTTGATTTATATTCTGTCCAAAATCTTCCTTCAATATTATGTTCATATATGTCCTGTAAAATTGTTGTTGGAAGAGAGTGCTTTGCACCAAAATTCATCTCTACTCTCTGCATTCCAATCCCCAATGGGAAGAAAAAATTCATATAAGCATCAGTGCGGCACCTTATTTCTCTAATCTTATCTTTCCTGTCTTTGCGACCCAAACAGTTTTGTGGGCGAAGTATTTTATCGCGCTCATAAGTGAAAGTGGGTGTGCGCATGTTAACCAACAAGTTCAAACGAAACCTGCGTCGTTTGTCTACCAGAGAATCCCAGCCCATTCTACGAGTATTAATCAATTCTTTGCTGCTTTCGTAAGGACTGTACCAAGCAGTCGAGAATCGAGAGGTTCTTCTCTGTACTTTGTCTATAGGCCTACTGTCAATCAACCCCTTACGAAACGGATCCCAGATGGCACAACAGTAGTCCAAATGTGGACACACAAGAGTTTTGTATGCTGCCTCCTTTGTTTGTGCATTACAATTTTTCAAGGTTCCACCTATGAATCACAGCATAGATTTAGTTCTAACTACGGCCGAATTAATTTGCAAGTCCCATTTCATGTTCCTTTGTACTGTTACGCCCAAATACTTTATGGAATCGACCACAGGCCACCAGCTCCTATCAGCCTGTCAGAACTAGTTTATTTAGGGTCCCTGCATCAGCTGTAAAAGCGTTTAGAAACACATTTTTCTTTAATCAAAAATCATGTCCAAGTGCCTGTCGTACCCGGTGTACTGGCTAGGTTTACTCCATGGAATGGGGGATATTACGACCCCCCCCCCCTTTTCCTTTTCCCCAATAGCAAATTTTTGGTGAAATGTAACTTTGTTGGTTTGGTCCTGCCTTTCCTAAAGCGAATGAAGTGGCGTTTGTGATTGACTGTGAAATTATTTGTTTGTTTTAGCGTAGTACATTATTTGCTTTTAGGGATGAGATATGAATGGAGGGAGGAGAGGGTGAGGCCCTGTAGTGGCCTGTTTTCGCCCTTAGGTCTTTTTGTATAAATATCGTGTCTGTTGCTGGCATTCTCAAGTAGTAATTGTTACTAGGTAGACTTAATTGGAGAATATATTGATTATGTTCACACGACGGCTTCTTATTTCCGATTTTTTCCTTATCTATAAAATAAAATTACTCCGCTTATTTTGTGTGCTGGTTACGTTCAGCTTCCATACACCCCTCATCAATTGCCATTTTTATTATAAACTTTATCAAAGTAATCTGAATTCTCAGAACATTCCCCTCATATATTTAATTATGAAATAAAAAATCTACTCTCGAAAAAAGAGCGTAGCGTAGTCAAAGCTTTTGACGTGTATCTGGAATGTTCTTAATTTCCTCGTCGAAAATCCTTTTATTGGACAGTAATAAACTTTAAAGTATGTAGATTCGAATATTTACATTTAGAATCTCTTGTACGAAGGCCATTCTAAGCTTGAAATTGATATCTCCTGCGCTGAAAAAAATAACGAGATACTCTTCATATCCTCTTGTAAGGATGCTGTCGAAAGATACGAAAGAAATACGTGGAGTAAAACTTTAAGGTGGGATTTGGAAACCGACGTACTGCTTTATCATTTGGATCCATTACTGTAAAAGAAATAATTCATTCTTTTGATCTGCTTCCGTTTAGGTGGCCACTCATTTTTCAGAGCAGTAAATCACTAGATGATGCTGGAGAAAGAGCCAAAAACATTCTGTAACTGAAAAAATGTTAAGCTTTTTCGTTGAGAAGCTGAATGCCACAATAATGACAATTTTAATAGAGATAGCGTCGTTCTAAATTTGCAAATGAATAAAACATTTTATTGTTAGACCAGCGTTCAGTATGACCGACGAGTGTGGCAAAACTATTAAACATGCCACCTAGTTTCAACGTGAATTGCATCTGTTGTCTGTGTAGTTGAGGCCAGACAGTTTTTACCTTCTGTCGACGTACAGGCCTGTGGTAGTAAACCATGCAGCAATTGGAGCGCAGGTTGAATAATGGAGGCGCCTCCACTGTTGTAGCTTACTTATTTAGAACTAGAGATCGCCCAGTGGTCGAAATTCGACCATAATTCATTAAGTTAATTAGTTTTTTGTAACAGAGTAATAATTATTGCAAATAGTTTTTTGAATTTGTTCTATTGCGTTTGCTGCAAGCATAACTATATCATATACTGTACACATTGATGTTTTTGGATGCGAGGATGTTTCTAAAATCACATCAATTGTAAATAGTTTTTTGTTAATTTGTTCTATTGCGTTTTGCAAGCATAACTATATCATATACTGTACACATTGATGTTTTTGGCTGCGAGGGTGTTTCTAAAATCACTTCAAATGTGGGTAGATGTACACATGTTATTAAGCAAGAAATACACGTTATTACATGTCGATATTATTTCTGTGTGTTTCTTACTCTTAATTCTTGGTCCAGGCTGCATTTCAACCTAACCACAACTGCTATTAGTTACGGTAGACGCCATGCAATATATCTTAGCACTGAAAAACAATATGTCAGCCCGCACAGAGAAATCGTAAATGTTACATGATTTTCTATTTGCATATGGAAAGCAGTTTTTATTCAATAATTAAGACTTAAAAACACGTGGAATAAATGTCATCAGCTATGAACGTGTATTTCTTGCGTAATGACATGTATGTATCTACCCACATTTCGAGTGATTTTTCCTCATTTCAACATATTCGAAGCTTACGATATACACTTTAAATCAAATATTATCGCCTAAGGAATGTGTGTACCAAATTTAGACCGACAGGACAATATTTGTAGGTTCCGACGTAATATAAATTCTTCTCGGGTTTGCCGCCGAATTACATTTTCTACTGTCAAGCTTTCGGCGACTTTCACTGCCGCCATCATCAGGACTGTTGTGTCTGAAGGAACAACAGTCCTGATGATGGCGGCAGTGAAAGTCGCCGAAAGCTTGACAGTAGAAAATGTAATTCGGCGGCAAACCCGAGAAGAATTTATATCGAAGATACGCCGAGAAAAACTTATATTTCCGACGTAATGCTAAACTCAGTATATAAAGACTTTGCGGGAGTAGTTGACGTCACAACGTAATATAGTGCTTATGAAAGTTGCTTAAATAACTAAATTCCTCGTGTCTTTTGCTGTGACAAGAAGGTTCTGTTTTCTTTCTGGTCCAGGATGAATTTCAACCTAACCACAATCTCCGGTAATATTGGCGGTACAAATTCAAAGCCTCAATCACACGCGCATTGATACAATCATTTTATCTTAAATTAGCAGCGTCTTGTATCGCGACGTAAACTTGAACCGACTTTGCTGCCATACATGTAGGCCCCCTACTCACTTTTTTTTAATTACCAGATTTCGTTCAAATGGTGGCTCATCATCATATTACAGCTACATCAATTTGAACTGCATCATTGTAACATCGTATATCTAAATCACGATTTTATGAATTCCGAATATACTCCGTTTCGAAATGTTGCTTCTTGCTTGTATGTAAATTCAGAGATTAAGCTCGACTCATTGGTTTCACCAAAGACCACAGAGTATCTCAATGCTGGAAATACACGTCACATAGTTGGCTCCGATCCGATTTCACTCACACACACGTTCGCGAATTTATTTTTCATTTAATAATGTAGCTGTAACATGTTTTAACTATGCTTATAATTTTTTTTCTTTACTGTTGACCAAAGATCACAGACGTTGGCAGAATCGCTAAGTGTCGTTGCCACTTAAAAACAATTGAATGTATACAACGAATGATTTATTTTATTTAATTTAATGTATTTTTAACACATATTATATGTACATTTTGGCTTTATGCACTTCTTCCCCATATAAACTTTAACTATGCCAAATCTCACACTTCTCCATGCGCGCAATATTCTGAAAAGTGTTTCCAAAGTTTTCGCTTAGCGTATTAATATATAGATATGAATACATAGTTCGCTGGCGCAAACAGGCCAGAATCTGCCTCTGCATCACTTCGTAACGTGCAAACGGTTTACATAATCGGTAATCGATAACTAAATCACACACACACACACACACACACACACACACACACGCCTCCCAATACAAACAAACACACACTAACACATGCTTGCATACATAAATACGCACACATATTTGCGTTGCGGGTAAGTTACCATATAAGCTCCCTAGCTGGTGAATAATATCGCGAAAACAAAACATCACACATACCGTTCTGTATGCGGCGTATCGGTCGCCACAAGTGCTTTGCTTCTTTCGTTTAATGTGCACCAAATTAATTGCTAGAGGACGCGTTTTCTCGTAATAATTGCCCTTGGTAATGTTTTGCGGATTCGATATTGCTTTGTTGCTTTTATTATGCGTTCATTGCGGGAAGGTAACGCTTTGTCCGTGTGTTGAGGTGTGTTGATATTAAACTCGACCAAAATCATTTTAGAAATGTTTAAAAAAATTATAACTAAGCGTTAATGTTTATCTACTCCGTCGTTTAAGATGTTGTGCTTAGCCGCTAGACTTAAAAATTAATTGTATTAGAAACAGTTGCTACGAGTAGGAATATTAAATGTACCATTTCATCGTAACTAACAGCTTTTCTGTCAAATTATCACATCCCACGGTAATTTGCGTTAGTATTTTGTTCTTTCATTCCGGAGGCATCCAGAGAACGATTGCGTCACTTTCGAAAATACACTTTGCATTACCTGTCGAAATAAATTTAGGAGTTTCTTCATTGTTTCACATTGTTTTTAATTATATAATTTTTTTGATTCCCTTAACCGAGAAGCTAATGACTATTGAATGTGGTATAAATAGTCTGTTGCGTAGTGCATTTAAATTACAGTTGTAGTAGCATAACGAAAATTTCAAAAGTTGGTCGTGGTTGTGTTCTAAGGCTCGTTGACATAGAGATTCTTCGACCCAACGATTAGGAATGTAAATTTTTCCTCATGTTGCGAAGTACAAAAGAGAAAATCGGCTATCTCACAGAATAAGAAACTGTCTCTGCTTCCCTCTGTTCTATCCTACTTTGGTATTTGAAACCGACCCTTCGCGTTTGCCATTACAGCATCTAAAACACGAAAGACGAGAGAACTGTTGTGATATTGACCTTCATGAGATCAGTATTATAGTTATATCAAGTCTTAAAATTTTACCTTATTACTTGAGGGTAACATAGACAAGTAGTTTTTTGTTAAATTTGAATATTTTTGTGAACCCTCTGTCTTTCAGGTTAGCTGAAGCCGTTTTCGCCAATTTCAATACGACGTATTTGCATGCGACTGGTTTTTGCGTACACATTATTCATAGAGATTCGATTAGCTGATCTGTAATCAATACGGGAGCTATAAAAGACTGAAGGTTTTGTCGGCGTTCAAAATTAATTAAATTTTCTCGGGTAACTAGCAGAGTTAATCCATCGATCAAACACGACGTTTCGGCGGTCACCACCTCTGCCGCTATTGTCAAGTCACTTGACAATGGTGGCAGAGTTGTGACGCCGAAACGTCGTGTTTGATCGATGGACTAACTCGGCTAGTTACCCGAGAAAATTTTATTCAGTACGGGAGCTGTTTTATTTAACTTTTAAGATCCCTTATAAAATCGCTTTGGTAATGAGTTGGCCATTTGTACAAGATGAATAAACACACAAAGATTCATAATAGTTGAAATTCCTGTGTAACAATATTAGTTAACCATAACATTTTGTAAACATTTTCGTTAAATGCAGTCTTCGATATCCCCCTCCCCCCAGATTTGGACTAAATTACCTTTTACAGATCTGCCCAAAGTCCTAATTTACCATATTTTTCATAATATTGCCTTCCCACTCAATTCTAAATCGAAAATACCGATTTTCCTGGTGATATGTTTGAGTAATAATTTGTCTGGTAACTCGACTGTTGGACTATCTACTTATTACGTATCAGTGCATCGGAATTAACCGCAGAATTCACGGTTGTACAATTGCATTGCTACCCTAGGTTGCATGCTAAACTGCCGTTTGTAAACTAGGATATAGAGGTAAATGCATATGAATTAGGGTATTTACGTTTTACAGTAACAAGCGTTTAGATTCGATTCCTAATATCCCTTTCGTTGTTTGGCTTTTCGTATTTTACCAACTGTAACACACAAGAAAATCTGTCAGAATGAAAATTCATATTGTTGACAATTATTTTTCTCAGGTGTTCTCCAGGATGAGTTCTTCCCAGTGCGACGTTTCGACAATAGCCTATGTTGTCTTCATCAGACGAAAAGGTTGAAGTTGACACTGAGACAGCAAGACACCGAGTGTGCAAACCTCGCGGTTTCTGTCCATACCGCGAGGCATGCACAGTCGGTGCCCGTATGGATGACATCCAAAAGCGTAGCACATACACCATCATTCCATCACTCCAATCATATTCGCACTAGTCTTGTATCCAGTCTTCATGAGTGCCAAAAGTTAAATAAAGGGCCAATTCATTGCGAAACGGCGAAAATAAGCTCTCTGTGAAATTACGAAAGCTTATGGAAATGCTGCAAAATGAATCTAAAGCAGATTTATTGAAATTAAGTTGTTTAGTAGGCCGAAAAGTGTTTCAGTACGTCACATGTTGTACAACAACATATTTAAACAAGTAGGCTCATATAAAATTGAAGATTCTTAGCATATTACGTTCTTCTTAAAAAAAAGACCGCAAAGAATTTACGTCTTTATTTTTAAATAACACTATCGGTTGACCTATTGCCGTATTTATTTTTATTTCGTCATAGGCATGGTAAGTCTACATTTTTCAATAGGTAATCTCCAACGCTAAGTCCTGTTGAGACGCATTATTTTTAAAAAAAAAAAAAAAAAAAAAAAGGATAGAAAGTAATAAGGAAATAACATAGTTCTAAATGTTACTTAATATTATTTAAAACCATATTATTTTCAATACCTACTTTCAAAATAATATTTCACAGCTAGCAAAACAAATATTTCTATACGAATTTCAAAACTAAATCGAAGTGATGCAATCTTGCGCAATCTAATTAATGCACTGCTCTTGTCTGCTCAGTGGTCGGTGACTGAATGAGACGTGTTTGGACAGCGGTTTCACCATACACCAGGCGACTGAAGCGATGGCTTGATTTCGCTACACGTGGTTTTCCCCACACACCGTCAGTTGGCATGATGCCATGATGGACGAAATTGATGGATATTGAACTGACCGGATATCCAAATAATCCTGTCAGTCAACGTCATCCAAATCAATTTCCCCACAGACGACATGATAATGGAGTGGCGTCGTTCCATTTGGATGGATGGAGCGATCGTGTATGGCGACCTTTAGGGTTCTTTTTAAAATCCATTTATTAATTCGCATCTACTTTTTTGGCCGTGGTAGTCAAGAAACCATGGCGGTGTGTGTCAATCGATGCGGGGCTAGCTATTTCGAATCCCGATTATAGAAGAAACAGTCATCTTTCGCGACTTGGTGGTGGTACACAAACTGGTGGATTAAACTTAAATACTTCCTGCAGTGCGTAGGTGGCCAGAACGTGCGTATTTTTTGATGATGAGTCATCGGTTGGAAACGTCTCTTTCCGTATGGTGTTCTTCGTTCCTAAGAGCAGGCTTGAATTGGCCGGCACCGCGTTTCATCCGCTCCTTTCTTTTATCCTGATACCCACAACTCGAAGCAACATACAACAGCTTACAATACTCATCAAAACCGTGTATATATGTAAAACGGTTAACTGACAGTCCTGCTTTTAGCCTAGTGTACTTCATGCAGGAGTAACATTCATCTGTAAGGATTTGGATCATATGTTCATATACGGCCTTTATTCCAGCAAATGGGTTCATTTTAATTTTTGTCAAAATTTAATCTTCCCTGGAAAAATCTATAGAGTGGTACAGGAGTACATATTGGCAGGAAAATTAATATACTAGCTTATGCAAATGACGCAGTGCTAATAGACAAAAACAACGAAGAAGTAAGTCACATGATGGAGCTGTTAGTAAAAGAAACCAATGAAATAGGACTGGAGATAAATACCGATAAAACAAAATACCTTCCCATCAGAAGATGTCGGAATACAGGACACACAGTGATAGATATGAATGGAGCAGCTTTAGAAAAAGTAGAAGCTGACGGGCTGATAAACGAGAGAGACATAGTGGAAAAGGAGATTCTGGCAAGGATACTGTCAGGAAACAGATCTAGTTTTTCGATGGGGAAAATGGTAAATTGCAGTTTTGTCAAAACATCAAAAATCAAGATACAGGAGATCATTTCACAGCGAGCAGTACTGTTTGGTGCTGAACTGTGGACTTCGACAAAAGAAACTGAGAATAAGTTGTTAACTTTCGGCAATGAGATTCTCATACAGATTTTTGACCCAGGGAGAGGAGTGGAGAAAAAGAAAAAGTATAGAGCTAATGGACCTGTGGCAGCAAGTGGTAATAATAAAAGGACAATAATGTGGTGTAGCCACATAATGAGAAGAGACGAGAACCTCATCAAAACATGTGTTAGAAGAATGCTTTGAAAGAAAGAGATCACGAGGAAGACCAAGACTCAGGTGGCCGGATACAGTAAGAGGAGACACAAGAAAGGCAAACCTACCAGAGGAGAAGGAATGGAGAGACAAGAGCTGAATGGAGAAGACTAGTTGGCGGGACAGTGGATCAAGCTACGGTCCGTGATGCCGCTGCTATATACAGTTTTTTTTTATGTCAACGTCAGCAGGCTATTTTGTGAATTTTACATATCTGCTTCGTTGGGAGTCCGCAGGTTGTATAATAGCATCAGGTATTAGGGTAGCATCCATCCTGGACAGCCACCTGCGCCGGAACCAGCGTCCCTACGCTCACGTCAAGAGGGTGATGAAAGGGAGCCCGTCCTCGCCTCTTACTTTGTTTCTGACTACCCTTTGATAGATCACTTCCATCATGAATAAGTCAAGGCTGAAAATAACCTCCCTCTTGCCGGCTAACACACCATTGGTACAACATTGATTTTTATATTAAAAATGCTTCTTCATGCTTATCGATTAACTGTCTGGAACGGTTTGGAGAGAGGCGGGGGGTGTAACGAGACGGAAACACTGCTCATTCTTTCAGATCTTGGGCTCCACAAAGATTGGCGGATCCATTTCTTTTTCTTCGGATCGTACTCCGTTATCTTCAGAATGCTACTGTGTGGAAGTTGCCATTTATTTTTTCCTATGTTTGTATGATTGTCAGGGATTCACTTCGATAAATTTTTCTCGTATTCTTAGAGATAGAATCCCTCAAATGGCGTCTCCGAGGAAAACATAAGATCAACTTTTTTAACTTCAAACATGAAAAAAATACACTAACTAAATCGACAGTTTTTCAACTTCTTTATACACTAACAGCGGAAAAGACAATCTTAGCTTACTTTATCGATCATCGTTAACGTTCCCTTTTATAGCATTTAAAAGTTAAACGAAACAACACAGTATGAATTAAATACAGAAATATGCTTTTCTTGGCCAAATCTTATTGTTTATTTCTTGCAGTCATTACAGTTCTTAGAGGTCCAACGACAAGCTGTTAGAGTTTGAATAATGCGGATAAATTTTGCGAAATAAAATCTAAACGACTCGATTTTCAACCAACGCCCTCCTCTGTCGCAAACATAATATTTACATACCTTGCTCTAAGACAAAGGTCACTCACACAGGACTTCTTTCACTCACCATGGATATTGCTTTTCATTTCACAACATATTTTGAAACGTTTAACATAATTAACCAAGTAAACTTTTTCTTTTTTATTAAATATAAAAATAATGAAAATCATAATTGCATACATTTTAGGGCTCAACCATTACGTGGCCATAAATTTTCTGACTGAAAACTGCCCGAACAGTCAAAATAGCTACCATGTTTCCCAATATACTTTTTCTTACTAACAGAATTACACACAAGAGCTATAGCACTTTCATAGAATGCTACGTAAACCTTTCTGCAACCAGCCGATGTTGCGTTGTGCCATTCCTATTTGAATAAAATTTTTACTCAGTTATGTCCGTTGCTTCTTAATTTAACTTCTCAGTGCGCTGAGCCACCGCACAGTGGATCTAGTAGGTACAACGGGGCCAGGCTCGAGCCCACACACCGTTTACTGGCCGTCCAGTTTTTACGCCATTTTCCGCCTCCACCAAGGTGAGTGTCGGGACCGTTCCGAATCCCCGCCTCATAAAACACACATTACAAAAACAAAAAATACACTTATCACAGACAGAACAAAGTTAAGGGGACCACCCCGTGGTTTAGGTAAAAAAAAAATTATGTTTTGTTTTCATCATATTTCGATATATTAAAGTATTCTTTAAGTATCCTGAAAAGGATTTTGCTGAAGAAAAAGTTCGGACTTTTAAATAGCATTTTCCTACCACGTGCATTTCGGTGCCACGCCCACTTTTCTGCATATATTTTAGACCTTTATAACCCCTATATTGCACGTCAGGGATTTTTTTTTTCCTGCCTCCTGAGTGTGTTGGCTATCCTTGGAGGGCAACGATCAGTATTCTCTTGTTTCTGCTGTTTGTAAATACGACACCTTGAAACACGCTGTTAGTTTTGTTTGAGTTCGTTTGCGAGCAGTTGTTTTCTTAAAGTCAATTTCCCGCAAACTAAAATTTTCAGTACATATGCCCCATTATATCAGAAACTATCAAAGATAATTGAATGAAATTTTCAGAGAACTAGTGGACTCTGCATAACAGAAAAAGCCACCTCTGGTACTACAAGCATCAATATTCCCGTATTAGGATGTTCACAAAAAAAACATTTTCTGCAGAAAAACTTAATATTTTTAACAATAAATTTAAAAATTTCTTAAAAACTATAAAACGTATAAAGTTGATATTAGTACAGTTAACTTTACTAGCATCATGTACCATACAGTAAAAATATTAAGGTCCTGCATCAAATAGTTTTTTTCAGAAATGGGTCGAATACTTGCTTAAATTAACATGGCGTTAAATAGGCAGGGGGTGGACCCCTTAAACACTTCGCAGACAGATGGCAGTAATTCACTTCGTCCATTAGTACTTAGTCCGAACTGGCAGTTGGTATAAAATACTTCGCGTCAGTAGTGGCATGGAATTTTACCATGCTAATTATGACTGAAACTCATTGAAGGCAGCGATTCCCTAATGTTGGGGGAACGTGGTGGAGAAAAAGTAGAGTTGTGTCAACAAGACGCAGATTTACGGTCGGCCAGTTTCTCCCTCATCGGCCTCTGGTGAGGTAATTATTTAATTTTTTTTTTATTTCCAGCGAATATTTTTTTTCTTTTTTGCTGCGTTTATTCCTTCACTTTGTGCGAAAAATATTGATGGTAATTTCCAAACACGTATAATGTACAAAATTACTTCTTCGTTCCACCTCACTCCAGCAAATACGCTTTTTTCACACCAAAACGAGTTAATTTTCTCATGTCGAGCTGTGAGTGAAAGACGTCGTATATCTCCATGTGTGGAGGCACATGAACGTAAATGCACGGGGGTCGGTCGTGAGAGGTACACGGCGAGTGCGTTAGCGACCCGCTGAGAGCTGCTGCTAATGAGATTTTTACCTGCTGCAGACAGCCGGCCGCTCTAAGAGCTTTCGGATGAGCCCGGCCGGCTTTCTTTCTTAACCTAATTACTGCTAATGCAAATGTATACCGGCACTTCGCTGCTCTCCTCTGCATGCCGCCCGCCCGCCGGAACCTGACGCCTGGCCTTCGGCCATTAGTTAGGCAGTGGTAAGGAACAGTCCTAAACTTTTCACTTCGCCCGTGCGCTGTATGTTATGAAGCGAAATTGTTGAAATTATAGAGAATCTGTGCTAATAAATGTTACTGTTCTGCGATACAGAGAAAAAGTTTGAATTATTTTCAGAACAATGTCTTTATATCGCTTTCCATGTCTGAAGTGTACAACAGGGTGATCAACCGTTTCAAGAAATAAAAAAATGTGCACTTTTGGAAACTCTTTACAATTAGCATTTAACACTTTAAAGCTAGTTTGCTCAAATCCTTTTCTAGCGTTCCTAAAATACAACAGTTATTAAGTGACAAATAAGCAGGAATTTATTCCCTACATTTAATTGGCCTAATGTGAATTTAATTTAATTGCGATGGACGCATGCTCCGAGGACAATTTCCCTTGTCATCTATACTTTGAGTGTGAAATTTCCCCACTCATCTATTTTCCCGCATCAAATTACCTCGACGCTGATGAGGCGTAAAAAAAACAAAACAAAAAAACAAACCCATACAAATTTTAATTTTAAATTCCTTCGGCGTTGTTGGTTGTTTATTTTTTTATTTATCGCTTCGCTTGGTAATTTACTCCAATCCCTGACTCCCTTAGAGCAGCTAGATTTGATTGTGAAAGTTACCCAGTCAGTAACTGATATAATGAAGTATCTGGATTGGGAATCATTGGAAGAGAGGAGGAGGATGAAGGAGTGCTGGAAATGTACAAGGCGTATGTTGCTGTTGGGGTCTGGAGGGATACTGGCCAAAGAATTAAGTGTGATATTTGGAAAGGAAATGATGACCCCATGGGCACGAGTTGGCACTCGCTTATTGCACAAAGGAGTGGAAAAATTTTCTGTTTTGGGTAAGGGTGTCGGGGATTGGAATAAATTACCAAAAGAAGTGAAGACTAATTTACCACGCTGAAGGGGGGCATCTATTAATTACGTGGGGTGTTTCTCCGGAATTTCGGACCCTCCCCACTGGTGAGATTTTGACGGAGCCCCTTCCTCCCCCCCCTCCCTGCTAATCGACCTCGTATTTTTTTGAAACTTTTTTATTTTTTAAACTCTCATGCTTGCAAGTGCGGTTATACTCCGCCCCCCCCCCCCCCCTAAGGTCGGTTTCCGCGTCGTTTCTAGACCATGTACCCCCATAAAGTCGACTTTCGCATCATTTGTAGATTTTTTTTCAAGAATTTTAAAACCTCACGTCAGATTTCCGTTCACCTCTCCCCCTCTTCCCGCTTGGTAAGGTTTCGTGTGATTTCGCCTGACCCCCCCCCCCCCCCCCCCCCGTCCTATTTCACTTCACGTAATTAATGGACGCTCCCAAGGAATATAAATTAAAATTTGTGAATGGCAAAAATAGATGAGTGGAGTAATTAACACTGAAAGCATATAAGATGATGATATAAAAATAAAAAAGAAGTAATTACTTGACTAGGGAAGTTGCTACTAGAGCAATTGAAATTAAGTTAGGCCATTTAAATGGAAGGAAAAATATTTCTGTTATTTTATTCCTGATGAAACCTGTGGCATGATTTATAACTCATGATCCAATACTAGGACCAACTAAGATTGAAGATATTGGGTGTCATGATACTAAATAAATTACAAAATTATTGTTTAAATTATGTCAATTCGGCAGTTATTTGATTCTTCTTTCATTCTCAGCCGCGTTTCGCTTCTTGCTGAGGGACCATCAACGGAGGAAATTTCAATCGCCTGTGGTACTTCGGCTGGAGTCAAAACACAGCCAAAAATACAGTCACTCACAGTCGCGTTGACTGTGTTTACATAATAATTATTATTTTAAGAAGCAACTGCAGAGATATGGCCTACAAAACAACTAATCATTGCAGTTCCGCCAGACACTTCCAATAGCTCTTTACAACTCCTATAACATGACTCAGTTAAAACTGAACGAAACAATACACTGCAAGTGTAAACCTCTTCACAAAATTCGTAAATATGTTACTGAAGAAGTAAACAAATATCCAGCATCTGCAATCATGCAAATTTCGATACCTTGACCTGACGCGACACACAAATGATTATAAAGATACAATTAACTATACTTGCATTGGCATTATTCGAATAATTGTTTTAACAGGCAATTGCGTAAAAGAGACCTATAGCTACAACGTAATATTAATGTATGTTGAAGAATAAGTTGACAGACAAGTACGGAGATAATATTTCCACTAAGAAAAATATGGTATGTCACATTTTAAGACACCCATCATTGGTTACATAGTTCAGTGAGGAAAAAGTTGAAGAGAAGAATTGTAGAGGAAAAACGAATAGCCTAGATGAGGCAGATAATTGGCTATAATTACAAAGGATACGTGGAAATGAAGATATTGATTCAAGAATTGGCGGAGAGTTTCATTAATTCTGTTGTGTGAAGGTTGATCTAACAAGAACGAGCCGTTACCTGTAAGGCTGTTGCAAGATCTTTTGTAACCTATTCGAATTTTTTTAATAATTTATTTTTGATAGTTTGGCCGTAAATATTAAATTTATCCCTGATTTCTTTTAGTTGAAGAGTTTTAAATTTTTGATGCACATGATCCTCGATATGTCGCAGGATTACCCCCCCCCCCCCCCCCTCACATGCCGTCACGAGTAATAATTACGGTATAGTAGTAGTCCAGAAAAGTAGCTACGTAAATGCTCATTTTCTTGGCTTGATATTCAAAAGTAATTACTAATTTTTAGTTGAGCTGTTGTGAAACCTCTTCTTATTTATTATTTAGTTTAACTTTCTACGGTTTTTTTTATGCAAGATAATCTCCTTTTCTGACCGAAACTGTTAGTGAATTACTGAATTTTACAGAAGAGTCCACTAGGCGATGGTATATCGTATTGCAATTTTCGGACACACAGATAATATCGTTTAGATAAATGCGAATTTACTCATCTATGTAAAATCACTAAAACAAAAACGGTTTTTTTACTATCTGATATGAAAAATAAAATCAGTAACTTCGATGTAGATAAAGTTTTAACCTCCCCTCCCCCTTTTTATCCAAGCAACTTACAACATTTGGAATAGGTAGTCATATTGAGAGCATCGCCCAGTGGGTGTGTAACCCGCCTAACAGTGGTGCCACTATGGTTGCCGGTTACAGCATGTGTCTCATAATCAAAGTATCAGTTTGTAAAATATGTATACTAACTTGCACTCAGTGCTCATGCTGTTGGGCGAGAGCATGATACTGTGTCTGTTTCTATGTTCGATTTCATTTTGTCTGAAGGAAACTATTGGAATTTTGTTCAAGTTGTCGGTACAGTTTTTATTTCGGCACAATGGCAATGGACGTGTTTGTAGGGTTAGATGTCAATTCTTCTACTGCGAGAAACAACATACACTTAACGCTAATCTGTCTGTTCCGTTAACCACGATTCCAGCCAAAACCACTGGAGTTACGAACAGTGCGAGCCCAGTAAGTAAAATGAGATAGGATCTGTATTGATGCAATGTTGGGCAGCTGAGAAGTAAAGATAAATGTGTGTGTCCATTTTCCTGTTTCATCTCCTGCGTAAATTGGGAGTTCCTCGCACCCCGAAACAACCACAGTTTGATTAAGCTCTTGAAGCGAGGTAGTAAACTGTTTTCAACCAAACATAATCAAAAGGGTAAATAATATTATGTACTCCGACCACAAAGAAATTAAACTATACTGATCTTATTGTTCTTTTGCACATAATTCTGTGTTTATGCCAAAGTTTGAAAAATCATCTGTTTAAGATAGCGGTCCGTATATAAAAGGTCCACATGGACAAGGCCGTGGGCAACAAGTAGTTTTTGAAAATCAAAATAATATGTGAAATCGAAAATTTGTCCATTAATTACTTGACACGTAACATTTCAAACCACCCTTTTGTGTCGATGATATAGTTCGTAATAATCGCTGTGTAAACGCAGAATTTGAGGGACTTTCTGGTGTCGCTATAGGCGCTCTTAAACCTGTTAATGGCCGGAGAGGGCGGTTGTGCAGATTGATTTGGCGGAGGCTGTGCTTACGGGCCGAGCCTCCCCTCGGGGATGGTCTGCGGACGGCTGAAAGATTCAGGCGGCCGTGAGCGACAGATTCGGCGGGGCCTAACGACAGTGTCCGTCCGCCTGCATTATGGACGAGCCGAGCGGCCGGCGGGCTCTCGTGACGTCAGCGCCGCCATGCCAAGCGCGGCGCGGCTCCCAGCCACTGCTACGTGCTACACACGTCTGACGTCATTACAGAGCAGGGCGGTGGCGATCTTCTCGCACTGCAAAAATATTCCCGTCATTTGTAACATGGGAAGAACGTAAATAATCCAAACGTCAGTTATCCGAACATAATATTTTTATTATTATTGTTTTTTTTTGCGTTTGTTATTTTCCAGAATTTCGTTAATAAAGAACAAGGTACAATCACTTTAAACCTTTTCCCTGACATTAGTTATTATATTATCGCCGCAGTATCCATGTGGCCAATCTGATACTGGCTTTGATATTGTTACATATCTAATTGTAATAATCTTTAATTGTGTCGGCAGTTTTGAGATTCTTATAGAAATCTGAATTCCCCCGTATTTGATGTTTAAAACGAAAGAACTAAAGCTGGTTACATCGGGAGTCAGCAGCAATCCACGCATAGAGTCGACAGTTGTAAATCGGTTCTATTTTGCTGAGTGGATGATTTTTAGTGTTTGTTTGACTGATTTTGCTAGGGTAATGTAAAATATTATAAGCAGCCAATGATATATTACAGACAAAACAATGTTAAACACATTATTGCATCAAACTCTTAAATCTATACTGTAGTACCGATATATTTTGTATCCAACCCAATTGGAAATCCGAACTAATCTTGGCCCCAATTAATTCGGATTATCAACGCACTACTGAAATATTTAAATTTGTCTCTAATCTTACGTTTTTTTCTTTGGAATAATTAAATTTTACTAAAGTCTGGGGATAATGTGTTAAATGTCATATTGATCACGCACCAAAAGTAATTGCTGTGCTAAATTCGACTCGCTGTAATACAGAGTAAAAATACGAAGATTACTAGTTGACTCGTGTGAAAATTTCGCAAATCATGTATGACATACGATAAATAATGAGGTCTTCGTTTGTAGCACGGTGAAAGAAGAACCGGCTTGTTTGTGGCAACTTTATTTTTTGAGCTGAAATAGGTCTGTAATAAAACATCTTAAGAAAGAATTATCAATGATGAAATGTTCACCTAACAGAAACAGAAATATTCGTAAACCTCCTTACTCTATGAAACACTTTATCTGTATCTCTGTGATATGTGCTGCTGCTAACTAGCGGCAACGTGAACATTCCTTATCGACCCCAGAAACCTACCAGCTTGACTTTGAACTATCGCATACCAGTGACCTTGATTGTGTATAATTTTGCCATTTACTGGTGAATTTCGAACAATTCATTTCTTAATTAATGATGCTTCCAAAGCGGAGAACTTAATCTATAAAACAGTACCTCATTTATCGATTTTGGTGATGTATGAAGGAAGAAAGATGACTCGTCACATAGAGGGAATATGGTATCATAAACAAGACCATTTATGTATAAGAATTAATACCTTCCATTAGGCTTCGCTCTAAAACTTCAGCAATAAATTACGTTAAACATCAATGAGATCATTCAATTCACAGATCTGCCGTAAAATTTCATGTTCTCTTGTCATTAATGAGACGCAGTTCTCAGGGCATAATTCATTAAATACCAATTAGAAATCGTAAATGGTTCCCGTTTATCATTTTAATAGAAATCACTGTCATCCATCATTATTTCTTGTCCATGTACTGTTAAACACGTTAAATGTCCTCCCAGATCGTAATTTTTTCCTTAATTACTTTTGTTGGGAGCTGATATACTCTACGTAATCAAAACGAGTTAGATTAATATTTAATTAAAACTTTTGCATTTGATTTCTTATTGAAGGAAAAAAAACACATTATATCCTTTGAATGAGCAAAGAAGCCTAGTTCTAAATAACTTTTTTTTAAAATATTTCATTAGCTTTTAGGATAGAGGGAAAGGCTCCTGTTGTCGTAATGACCTGGTGACAGGGTTTTTATTGACTGCGCATTACACCTCTGTCTTAGCCGTCTTAACCTAACTCGATAATCATACCGGGTATAGGGGACCTACAATTTAACGTGGAATCCGTACAGCGGAAGCGTTTTTTTACGTACTTCACATTTCAGAGCAAGCTGTGGCAGAGATGAAAGTCGGTTTTAGGGCCTATGATTAACCCGTTCAAACAGGGATTCGATCAGGGGACCTTTTACTCACAAGTCAGACGCCTTAACCACATAGCCAGCAGAGCGCTAACTTCTAGGGTGAAAGACTTTCTTAGTAAGAAGTGAGATGTACACTCTATGGAAAATGTGGCTATCAGACACCAGAGAAGATAAAATAGCTGTTTCAAGGAAGCAGTTTTATGGGCTTTAAAAAAGCAACTTCATCAGATACTGATAAATTATTCGTCACTAGCACAAATTCTGGTTTTATTGCGATGTTTAGGCGTTGCACAAAAGAAAAATTCATGATTTACGATTGAACTCGTAGATTCATCACTGCTGTTTTAAGGATTCATCTTAATGGATCTGGGAAGGAACGACAAGCGTAACTGCTATCCAAATTTTTATGATTTTCTGGACGCATCGTGGAATGCTTCTTCGTAACTGTGCCAATTTCATTTACAAAAGAAATTTTTATAGTGATAAATATCACGTGTTTCTACACTTCATTATATTTGCAGGATAAATCAGTGAAAACCAAATCCGATGTGAAAGCTTTAGAACAAATTATGTAACTGAATTTTTAAAAATGGAAATGGTCAAACACTGCTCTAGAAGATTCGATTTGTTTGGTGTTATATTTCGTTGTGAGCTAGACCCAGTTCAGACATTTCATAAGCCCAATACATCACATAATATAACGAAGCGATACAAAGGATTTCTACAGGTATCATTATTCATTACCAGTGAATTTTATGATGTGAACTCAATATGGTATTCACAAGCTCTGACTGAAAGAAACAGCTAATTTCGTGTTTATAAATATTTTAGTTCTCTTATGTTGATGATTAGAATATTATGTTATAATATTGTGATCCCAGGGTAAGATCAGTATAAGGAAAAGGTTTATATATATAAAATCGATCAAGTGCGAGTTTATCTCACACGCTAATGCTTCCGTAAGCGAACTAAATTCACTCCTGTTGTTCACAACCTTTTTTCAAGATTTTTTTTTTTTTGGGGGGGGGGGGCTGGCTGCTTCCATGAATTTTACCGATTTTTGGCATCATCAAATTTGGAGCTTTGGTTTTACATCCGCATGCCCAGGCTGACACCAAGTATTTTATACCTAACGTCAGGCCGTACTGAGTACTAGTGGGGGAAGTGAAGTATTGCCTTCGCTATGTGAAAAGTGTAACTACGTTCAGCGTGTGATAAGTGTATTTTTTGTCTGTGAAATGTTTAGTTTACGGGGCCTATTTTTGGCTTTGTGGCTGCGGAAATCCGCCTAAAAACTGCTGTCAGGACGGCCGGTACGCGTGGTTCTGGACTCGTGCCCGGTCCGTTGAACCTCCCACATGCAGTGTGTGGCGCACAGAGCCTCACTGGCGGGTAATAAGAGTGCTGAGTTCACTAGGAATAAAATTTGCAAGTAACTTTTGTTTAAGATTGAAAACGAGTGATTACTGCAGTGGCAGCAAGCCGGTGGGGCGGACCCGTACGGCTCCGGCTCGGCCTTCCAGGGGCAGATCTTCAATTAGCGCGGCTGGCGACCCGTGTAAATCGCAGCCGCTCCGCCACCACAACTCCACTTCCGGTCCTCGTGGTCTTCCGCAATAACGGCAATTAAAAGTTGGGAGAGAAGCGCCGCAAACATTGTTCCGAAAACTATTAAAATAGATGTGAGAATCACTTCCACAACTTTTTGCGGAATTCACTTCTAACGAGTAAGGGGAATGAGAAAACCCCAGGCTTTTTTTCTTCTACGTAGCTCTGTTTGGACACAATGTACGAGTCAGGACTTTGCCAAGCAATAAGAGAAATAAATTAGTAGTCGGTAGAATTATTTTATTCAGAATATATTATTTTATTGCAGTCTGAGCCACGATGATTATTTGGAGGAACTGATACCATCAAGAATGGGAAGGGAATTTATACAACACGTTAGGAACAAATTTAATTTGTCTCAAATGAGAAGTCATAATATCGGTCTTAGGAGATTGTATTGAGAATAAAATATGTGAATAACGAGATTGTACCGAGGGGAAAAATATGTCATTCAGATTTGGGTTACTCGATAAATTTTCACCCATTCAGATTTCGGTTTTCTTTGATTTCTTGAAATCACTCTAGATGTGTTTGTCCCTTTTCTTTCGTTCCTTTTCCTCAAACCTCTTCCGCCTGTATTGACGAAGCGTATAGCCACAAACAAAATCTTACTGGGTCATGTATAGTAAAAACTACTAGTCTACAAAGGCGCAGGCTGCCATGTCATAATTGTACAAGTGGGTTGCTATTTTTTATATACAAATAGAGGAAACATTAGAAAGTAACACATGTAGAAGCTTGTATATATGTGAAAGTATGTCTTGGAGATAGCCTGTAAAGGGTTCCTGTGGGTCAAAAGGTAGTCGGATAACTGATCACATAAACGGTACACAACACTACTTACATATGACATTGGAAAATAAATCTAGTACTTCGGGGAAAAAAATTATGCTTGTGTAACTGCAACTTTTTTTCTGAATCTAAAAAAAATACTTCTTTTATAAACGTAATTGTTTGTTTTTTAGTGAGTGCATTCACTGGGTTCTTACGGGAGGATTCACCGTCGTCTGATGGAAAACATTATCCTGGTCTTTCGTTAACAGTCGACCATTCCCTTGCTAAACAAATTTTATGGAATGTCGTTGCGAAGTTTACCCTGTATCCTACTTAAGCAGTTGTAGATAGATCTATCTTTCGCAAACAAAGTTATGAAAATAACGAGCCTGGAACTATGCAGGCAGAGTCAAGGAGTGTTCCCTTTGCCTCATCTGCAAAGTTTCTCCAGCTGCTCTGCGATATTAGGTTCATCCAGAAATTATGCCGCTGGCAGTGGGGCACTTTGGCACCAACTTAACATTCACGCTGTGCCCGCTCTAAAAGCAACTTCCGCAAGAAGCAACAGGCAGAAAAAATGTACTGTTGGTATGTGATGGTATCTGCCTCGGTAAACATATTTACGTGGCAGTGGTCATTAGAGCTTCGTATAGGCAAAGAGGGTGCATGTTCCATCGTCCCCTGCTTTTAATCTCTCTGTGAAAAACAATTTTTTTTGTAGTCACAGTTCCTAAAAATAAAGTAAATAAAGTGGATTCGTAATATTTCCCAACAGGGTTCTTAGTTTTTATAATCCTAGAATATATTATTACAAAGAGGGTTAGCATATATATGCCCTTGAATTATTACCAAGCTTTATCTACACTAGCGTGTCCTAAACGCAATCTATGCGAAGAACTTCGATTTTATTGCGAGCAATATTACAAAATACCATCAGAATGATTTATTTATCTATTGACGTTGGAAGATACATACACCCATCAAATGAAAATTATTCAAATAATAATAATACAAATAAATAATATCAATATTAAATCGTAAGAATAAACTAAATAAATACCAGAATAATTGAAAAATTGTCCTCGAAAGAAAGGTGTAACTACAATTACAAAGATCCCAGCACGTCTTGGGCATAGGTTGATTTATTTTTTACTCAGAAAAAAAAAAACATAATTAAGTTTCTGATCAAATAAGAGTAAGACTCCCTGTTAAGGGTTTGAAATATAATGTATATATTTATCATTAAAAGTTTGGTGTTTCTATTTGTACATAAAACACATTGATACAAACCAAATATTAAAAATGATATCTAACCGTGAAACAATAAATAAATATCAAATTGTAGCAACTCGCAAATATTGAGACGCCACATTTGTAAAGAAAGGATTATCGCAGCCTGGAAAGTATACCCTATAACGTGCGGATTAGACACAGCAGTTGTTATGCGATCTATCCGCACTACTCCGAAGTATAACATATATGATTTGTGATATACTCGCATATTGGCACGACATAAGAGATTTGTTATGGGATAATTTTTTCAGGACCTTTTCCCAACCGTTTTACTCATCATTGGCTTGGTCAAATTCGAAAATTTGATTTTATGGCCGTTTGCCCTTGCCTCTTACAAAATCTTACTACGTTTTACTGCCATCTGTCTGTGAAACGGGTAACTATGTTTTTGAAATGTGTGGTCTATGAGGCGAAGATTGTGGAACGTCACAACATTCGTCTTGATGTCTGCGGAAAACTGCATAAAAACCGCAGTCAGGAAAGCCAGTGCGCGGGGGTCATGACTCTTGCCCAGCACCGCCGTACTTTTTTTTGGTTTATGCCTCGTCGACGTCGAGGTCATTAGAGGCAGGATGGAACTGGGGACAAGGAACGGGAAGGAATTCGGTGATGGCCTTTTGAAGGAATCATCCCATCATTCGCCAGGAGTGATTAGGGGAAACCATGGAAAACCCAAATCTGGATGCCCGGACGGGGATTCGACCGGTGTCCTCCCGAATGCGAGGTCAGAGCTTTAACCGCTCACCCACCACGCTTGGTCCTTTGTACCTCCCCGATCCAGTGTGCAGCATCTCAGCGCATTTGACCACAGCGCATATAGTCGAATAAAATCAGTCATGGTTTTTTTTTTTATAAAACAATCCTCACTGCGTTCGTTAAAGTTAACTGAAACAGGTGAAAAACGGAATCTGAATGACTGGTGCAGTATTTGAAGCGTTCTCTTGTGGAATGCCGGGATTTCGACTGCGCCCTCACCCACCAGGCTTGTTTAGTTACTTTATTTCTCACTGCCGTGGCTGCCTGTTCGTCCGTGGCAGGTGGTCGTGGTGGAGGAGCTGGTTTATTCAGGGAGCCCGAGCTGTCAGCTGGCCAATGACAAGCCGCCCTGGCACGCCCAGCTTTTGGCGGACGGGCCGCCCGTGACGAGAGGCGCGCCATAATTAGTGGGCCACAGACAGGCGAAAAAAGTGCGAGCCGGGCCGAACAGAACCTGCCGGGATAATTTCATTCCAATTACCACCCGCCACCTGCCCTCACCCCGTACCCACTGCGCCCTGCTCAAATTTATTCACAGACTCTCCCCTCCGCTCTCCCGTCACCCTCCTTCCACTTCCAGCCCTTCATTTTTTTTGCGGTTGGACGGCGCACTTGAGAAAAGAGGGCGGAACAACCCTCGGGTCACGTGGAAGCGTGTCTGTCGTGTTCTGTCTGCTCTGACCCGGCAGCTGACCGGTCATTTAATAACCACAGCAGTTCCAGAGAGCGTTATCATTTCAACCAGCTCATTTTTCCTGTATTTTGTACACCTGCGCCGGTGTGTGGGGCTTCTGTGATGTGAGAGCACGATTTCATCTAATCTCTACGACAACGAGACAGAAATGATGAGTGCATTATGGTTGTAAGGTTTTAAATCCATCAGTTCTTTAGGAATTACGTTATGTATTAAGTTATTTATTTCAAGATATCCCGAAATGAAAGGTCTTTTATACATCATTTAATTTATTGCATATCGGAAATATTATTTAATAACATTTACACCAGGATTACTCTGAATGAAATATGAATTGAACTTGAAATAACGAAGATCGTCTAAACCAACGTTTCTCAACCAGAACCAGTAAATTGGCAAAAATAATTCAGCAGACTAATAAGTTATATGGACTAATTTTTTTACCTGTGTGTACATTATTAAAATCTGGGACACATTTTATTTTACCATGATAACATAACAAATCCAAACTCATGTTCTGATTTCCTATGAAACACAGTTACGAAACTGAAAGGGAGCTATTAAAAGTTAATTATATATAGACTAGACTCTTAATATTAAGTTAGAAAATGAATAATGATGTTACTATAAGCGGCATACTCCAAAATACCACAGATCTATGTGCACAAAATAAATGACACTACATATTACATCTTCTATCTTACCAACCCTACAACTTAATGCGCTTCCCTCACACCTATTACAAGACCCTCAGAAAATGGCCATAGACGAACGACACACTTTTTGAAGCTTATTGGAAATTAATATACTGTAGGAGCAATTCTGTTCTAACTGCATCCCGAAAGTATCAGTTGTTGTCTGGTCATTGAAATATTCGTGACTTTTAAAATGTTGGGCTTATAGAGTATACCCATTTATGGCCTTCTACTGTGTGAATACGGTATCTAAATTTATAATGTTCTGCCTGCGGATCACCTGAACCATCTTCGCGGAATACAGGTTGAGAATCATTGGTCTAATTAAATTGGATACCAGGATAGCGGAAATAAAATCTGCCGTAAACTAAATATGGCATGGTTTTACATAAAACTGGAGTAATCTCATTGTGCTTATGGGTGTTATTGTGTTACTCAGACTCATCACCAGATAGCGAATACTTCCAGTGTTGATGACTGACCGCAGGGCTGTGGAGTGTCTCGTTGATTCGCTACGTACAAAGTGACGGTGGAAGCTTTTGCTGGCGATGACCAAATAGTCGTTGCGAAATGAAAATACATCACTTATCAGGGGAGGGGCAAATGCAAGTCACGACCTTCCTCTCATAAATTTACAGTTTCTAATCAAACTGCCGAAACCTTTCAAGTTGTTCACATAAACTTTCCCTTCGCTCTCCTCGACGTCCAGAGCCGTTCTCCTCTTGTATCCACGCGTAGTTGGTAGCGCCCTCTCTCAGCTCTGAGGAATGTAAAGGTGACATAGCGGAATCACAAGACCTGACCGTCACTGAAGCTAACTGGTAATTCTACTATTACAGTGAGGAACTGTGTTTCAGTATGTAATCTCACATAATTTTCCGAAATACACTCCTGGAAATTGAAATAAGAACACCGTGAATTCATTGTCCCAGGAATGAGAAACTTTATATACACATTCCTGGGGTCAGATACAACACATGATCACACAGATAGAACCATAGGCACATAGACACAGGCAACAGAGCATGCACAATGTCGGCACTAGTACCGTGTATATCCTCCTTTCGCAGCAATGCAGGCTGCAATTCTCCCATGGAGACGATCGTAGAGGTGCTGGATGTAGTCCTGTGGAACGGCATGCCAAGCCATTTCCACCTGGCGCCTCAGCTGGACCAGCGTTCGTGCTGGACGTGCAGACCGCGTGAGACGACGTTTCATCCAGTCCCAAACATGCTCAATGGGGGACAGATCCGGAGATCTCGCTGGCCAGGGTAGTTGACTTACACCTTCTAGAGCACGTTGGGTGGCACGGGATACATGTGGACGTGCATTGTCCTGTTGGAACAGCATGTTCCCTTGCCGGTCTAGGAATGGTAGAACGATTGGTTCGATGACGGTTTGAATGTACCATGCACTGTTCAGTGTCCCCTCGACGATCACCAGAGGTGTACGGCCAGTGTAGGAGATCGCTCCCCACACCATGATGCCGGGTGTTGGCCCTGTGTGCCTCGGTCGTATGCAGTCCTGATTGTGGCGCTCACCTGCACGGCGCCAAACACGCATACGACCATCATTGGCACCAAGGCAGAAGCGACTCTCATCACTGAAGACGACACGTCTCCATTCGTCCCTCCATACACGCCTGTCGCGACACCACTGGAGGCGGGATGCACGATGTTGGGGCGTGAGCGGAAGACGACCTAACGGTGCGTGGGACCGTAGCCCAGCTTCATGGAGACGGTTGCGAATGGTCCTCTCTGATACCCCAGGAGCAACAGTGTCCCTAATTTGCCGGGAAGTAGCGGTGCGGTCCCCTACGGCACTGCGTAGGATGCGACGGTCTTGGCGTGCGTCCGTGCGTCGCTGCTGTCCGGACCCAGGTCGACGGGCACGTGCACCTTCCGCCGACCACTGGCGACAACATCGATGTACTGTGGAGACCTCGCGCCCCACATGTTGAGCAATTCGGCGGTACGTCCACCTGGCCTCCCTCATGCCCACTATACGCCCTCGCTCAAAGTCCGTCAACTGCACATACGGTTCGCGTACACGCTTTCGCGGCATGCTACCAGTGTTAAAGACTGAGATGGAGCTCCGTATGCCACGGCAAACTGGCTGACACTGACTGCGGCGGTGCCCAACCGCTGCGTAGCTAGCGCCCTTCGACGGCCAACACTGCTGTTCCTGGTGTGTCCGCTGTGCCGTGCGTTTGATCATTGCTTGTACAGCCCTCTCGTAGTGTCCGGAGCAAGTATGGTGGGTCTTACACACCGGCGTCAATGTGTTCTTATTTCAATTTCCAGGAGTGTAATTCACTCTTAATTTCGATCCTATTTATTAGTCAAAACCTTACAACAAATAAAAAAATCGGAAATCTTCATTTAAATAGTGGCTGGAATTATTAGTAAAAACCTTACAACAAGTGAAGAATCTTCAGATAAATATTGTCTGAAAGCATTAATAAAAACCTTACAACTAGTAAAGAAACGGGAGTCTTCATTTAAATAGTGGCTGAAAGTATTAGTCAAAACTTTACAACAAATAAAGAAACGGGAATCTTCGGTTAAATGGTGGCTGAATTTTTGAGAGCTGCAATATTACCCTTGCAAACAATGACAGTTCATTTGATTGTGTCTGGAATTCTATCAGGAAGTAGCGGCTAAATAATAAGTAAACAACGAAGTACTTTTTGATCAGAGTCACTAAAAGAATTTCGTTTTATTTCCTCTTCTGCAGTAAGCGTTTTGCAATATATAAATACATATCTATTTAAATATGTTTCATTCCTGTTATGGAAAAGTCCCGTTGTTGGGTTCTAATTTTATATAGCCAATGGTCTCCATGTATAAACATTTGATTTTACAAATATTGTTTTTATAACAATTGATTTTGCAGCTGGTGAATACAGTGTGAAAATTTTGGTACAAAGTAAGCAACATGTTTCGTCATTGAAAACAAAACATAATAATTGGCATTTATTTACATCCAGAAATTAAAACTGTTACTCTGTTTCAGTTAACTCATGAAAAAAATGTGATTAATGAGAGGTTTGTTAGTTAGATTGTAAATAAAATTTCTCAGTGCATTAGCAACATAAAATTTAAGTTTATTTGCATCATGAAAACTGGATGAATCCACTTGATGGAGGCATTGTGTCAGAGGTCGGACGGCCAGTTCTTTTACTGAGTTACCTACTGCTCAACGTGAAACGTGAATCTAATGGCAGTGCCAGCTTATTTCACATTTAAAGCAAACTATACAAAATTTAACTAGCAGATTGAGGGCTTCTTAAAATTACTGTGTCTACTACTGACCTTCAGTCATCAGCGCTGGAGGGGAAGTAGTAATAATCTGATGTAGTTCACATATAACCACTGAATATGGGAGAGGGGGGGGGGAAAGCGGTAAGGCACTGGTTTCGCATTCGGCAGGACGCGGGTTCTAATCCATGTCCAACCATCCAGAATTTCTTCCATGTTTTTTTTTTTTTTCAGATCACTCCAGGCAAATGCCGGTTTGGTGCTTTTGAAAGGCCATAGCCAAATTCCTTCCCGCTCCTTGCTCCCAGTTCTTTCCTGTCTCTAATGAGCTCGGCGTCGACGAGACGTAAAGCCATAGGCAAAAAAAATGGTCGTAGACCTCTTCCCTTGTAAAGAAATGCGCCTGACTTTGCTGGGGTAACAAGAATTTTATAATTCCTGACCACGTTAGTCCTGTTAATATTCCAACGCGGCAAACAGGCTGCTGGGAGCGGGATTACTTGCCGCCTACTTCGTCGCAGCGGCAAACTGGAGCCGCGACAACTAACGCTAACAAGCTCGCCGGCTGGGCTCAAAGTCCGCCCGGCAGCTCGCGCGGCGATGAGCTGGCCATGAGACCTTATTAACCTGCGGTGCCTCGTGCGTCACGCACCTGCCCAGAGCTTCGAGTTTCGATTTAGTGCGCTGTAACAACTAGCGTAAGTTAAGCTCCAGCTACTGCCGCACCTGTGTTCCCCGCAGTTAACAGTGAACTGAAAAGTCTCCGTGTTTACTATTAGCTGAACCATCTCGATAGCTATTGGCTGGAGAGCGGTGACGTCACGCGCCGGCTTTCGCTTGCAAATTAACAGCGGTCAGAGTATATTAGTATTTCTAGGTAATGTGCACAATTTAATAGCTAAGCAACTGCTATGAAACGAATTGCGAGAATACGTCCATTAACTTTGATTTTCGCAGCCATTAATTCTTAAAACGTTACAGCTTAAAAACGTGGAATAAAATTGTACTTTTACGATTCAATTAAATCCTTTCTACTGTCGCAATTTTTCGATCCCTACTGTCACGCTGCTCGGCAATCATTAGCTATGTAAGTGTTTACATCGCACATCAATCACGTGTTACATCAGACTTGATGTTTCTGCTATTAAAATAACGGAGGAGGCCGATTTTATAATAGCCTTTTCTTTGCCTTTAACTTTTGGTGCATGTTCATTGTTGCTAGATCAATTGCGTTATTTGTTCTGCCATTTCTTTAGGTATTTACCAAGATCATCTCTGTCCGTCATTAATGCTTCAAACTCAACAGATTTCATTCAAAATTTTTAGAGGTAACCCTTAAGGTAAAACACATGTGAACTTTGTATTTTAGCCAGATCACGTAAATCTGTCATGACCTTTAACCTCAAAAACGTATGAACGATTCTAGATCCGCGAGTATTCCCAAAGCACCATCACTGGCTTACACTAGTTTAGCATAAAATGATGTTTTTGCAGTTGCCTTTCTCACATATTAGTAGCCAGTAATGTGGATTCCGCTTGCCAGTCTCTCTCTGACTTTATCGAAACATTATTCGCACTGTCGAAACCATCCTTAATTAGCTTTGTTGAACATTACGTCGATTTGACAGAAAAATGAAACAAACTTACGTCTTTAGTTAAAATGGTGGTAATTCACTTTACCCTACGTTTATTTCGGTTCTTCATTTAAAAGTTAGGCAAATAATTTGAGTTTAATCTGAGGTTCATCTTCAATGTTACCAACCATCAGATTTAATCACTTCAACCTGGAGGTAATGAACGTTTCCATAGGTCTTCCGCGTTCATCCGTTTATCTGGATAATCACCAATGGGTGTAACACATGCGCATATTTCATTGTTATTACAGACGGGAATCATAAAGCTTAGACTTTAACAGAAATAATTACGTGAAAATAATTTCACTACTACTGCAAACTTATTAATGAGCAAATTTCCATCAGTTATCGCTTTCTATTCGCTTCAGACATTACTTTACATTTTCTAAAAGTACTGTCCTGTAACTTCATAAGTCGGTGTACAGTACAGATACTTGAGAAGAAACTGTTCCGTGTTGCCTATTAAAGGAAGTATGTTTGTCATTTTTGTTACTTTTTAGAGGCTTTTACATTTTAGCAGTGATTATTAATATGTTTGTCAGCTAATTTCCTCTGTTCAAGATCACAAAGGTTTTTTTTTTTTTTTTTTTTTTTTTTTTGTGCAAAAGTTTCTTGTTTCATTAAGAATTTGATTGATGTGGTTTATTTTGTTTTTCGGTATTAAGTTATCAGTCAGCTACGCCAGTGGCTGTGCTCAAACCGTTTAATTATCAAAGTAGCTTTACTGGATTGTGATTAATTCCTCAGAGGTAGACCGTCACACCTGTTGCTGATTGAACATTAACATTGAACTCGAAGAATTTATTTTAAACCATATACTACTGAACAGTCACCAGGGAATTAAAAAGAAAATATATCTTTTTATAAAGAGTTTTGAAGATCAGAAATAATTTTTTCTTTTTTGTCTTACGACTCATCGATGCCGTCATAGGTGGGAAGGGATTGGAGACAAGGAACGGGAAGTATTTCTGCCATGACCTTTTAAAGGAACCAAGCTAGCATTCGTCTGGGATGATTTTGCAAAACAATGGATTGTCGAAAAATGGATGTCCGGGCGGTGAAAGATATTAATTTAGTTGTTTGTGATATGCAGTCAATTTGAGAAGTGTTACGCCATCTTTAACTATTACTAACAGTAAATTTTTCGTTGTGAGGGAACATTCAGTAAAGATTTAAAGTCTTTTGAACAAGGTGTTTTATCCATTAACGATTAAATTTCGTGTTGTTATGGCACTAAACAGAATAATGATAACTTAAACGTGCTTAACATTAGTTTTTTTTGTTAAAAAATTACGCAGAAAGTTGAAAAAGCGAAAAATTTGTTCGTCTGCTGATGTTAGGTTACTTTTAGTGGCGCAGCTAGAATCGCGCTTAGATTTTTGCATAGAGATTAGTAGATAATGCTGTTACTTTTATTTTTAAATCGTTTGCATTTAAACTACACATTAAGTTTCTGCTCGCAAGGTATACATAGCTCTACAAAACTTTGTAAAAACATCGCGAGACTTCTTATTTACATTTCTTCTATTTCTTTTTTCCTTCTAATGAGAATTCTGTCCACATATTTCGTTAGATTTTGTCTTTACGTCTAAATAGCGAAACTTTGGACAGGAAAGAAACATCCTCAGTACATGACCTCTTCCGAACGAGACGGTGGGAGTAGAAACTGTTTTATAAATTTCTCTGTTTCGCCATAATAACTTCCGCGGAAATAATAGAGAGATGATTTTGTTCTAAATTATTACTAGATTCTGGAATACAGAACCAAGGCACTATGAAACAGTATTTATACCAGAAGTAAATTTTGGAGCTGAAACAAACGAAATTGGAGATCTTGAAACACTAATGAAATCGAAAGAGGAATTTTGAGAATAATACTAGGGCCTAAAATCAATAGTTCTAGCAGAATAGAAATTAACATCAAACAAAGAAGTGTATTTTAAAATTGAAAAACTAACTGATATAATAAGGAAAAGAGAGCTGTATGGTGACACAGTTGCTAAGGCGTTTTAAGATCCCCGGTTCGAATCCCTGTCTCAGCGAAGATTTTAATAAGCCCTCAACCCGACCTTCAGCTCTGGTACAGCTTGCTGTGTAATGAGAAGTACGCCAGAACGCTTCCGTGGTTCAGATTCCATTTTAAACTGTAGGTTTCATCTAGGGCTAACAACCCTATCTCTAACACGAATGTGTACACATCAAAAGCAAATTCAAGCCAAAATACGAAGGCTTAATTTTGTACCAGTTGCCCCAAATGAATATACATATATAAATAAGGAAAAGAAGCAGGGGCGTAGCTACCATAGGGCTAGGCGGTGCAGTGCACCCCAGTCCCCCCACGCTCAGGGGGCCCCTGAGTGCGGCTGAGGGGTCTCCTACCAGCAACGTGGCAGAGCTAAATTAAAAGAAAGGTTGCCCATCTGGCCTGAGTATCCAAAATAATTTTTTTTTTCATCTGGGCCCTTGTAGACCTAGCTACGCCACTGAAAAGAAGATCATAATTCTATGGGCACGTCCACAAAATGAATAACGAAGATTAACCAAACTGGTATTTGACATGCTGAGCAGCTACAAATCCAAATCAACATGGTTCCAGGAAATAGATAAATATATACAAAATGCTGCAATGAACAAAGACTCATTAAATGACAGAACATGTTTTAGGGAGCAAAGTCAAAAAGCATGTTTCAAGAAAGAAGGAAAACATCAACCAAGTGGAAGAAAGTGGTTATAGTAAGAGAGTGATAGATAATAGCTGAGGATGAAAGAAGGATGCGCATAAATAAGATTGAAAACAATTAAGCATAAACACATTTGATTAATCGTACCCAGTAAAAGGTTTGTTCAAAGAATGAAAATATTACAAGAAAGCCTGATATTTGCTATTTATTTGGCTGCGGAGAGTGTGTGCGCGTGTGAGAGCGCCCATGTTGCCTGGAGACCGGAATCTCGTTCATTACGGCGCCACTATCACAAATTATGGCCGCGTGTTATTTTTACCCTGTTTACCGTTTGGGAACAAGGTCGCTCGCTAACTAATGGAATGGATCTCATCGCGCCGCGTTTAACTTAATTTGCAACAGGGGAGCATGTCTGTAATTCGATGGCCGGGCCGCGTCACTGCGCTGAATGCCTACTACTTTTTATTATGCCCCACGTGCGGACGCCCTGAGCCCTAGCGCACACACAAAACATTTCTGTTCCTCCAGATCTCATTATTTCTCTTTGATTCTACAGTACTTTAACAACTGGCCCCTATAGATTCTCATTATTTCTCTAGTCGATTTTTTTTTCTGTTAGAAAACCTGTTGATTTTTCCCTTCTTGAGGAAGAGCAGCAAATCAGAGTTTAGATACCGAAAAGTAAGTCGTTTTCTATACACATATACATTCTATTCGTCTGATTTTGATATGTGGTAGTGTTTAATTGAAATGGAATGTTTTAATTCTTAAGTTCCAAGCTAAAGACTTATTTTACCCTAAGTGTTTTTTAACTACTTACAGCCTTCGTCATCTGTGTCTTACTAAAGAGTTTTTTTTTCCCCTACGCTTCTTTAATTTGTATTTGAAACTTTTCCATGTGTTCGCAATTAACGGTACATTACAGGAAAAGTGCAACAGTCGTAAAGGTTAATTCTCGTATTGGGATTGGTATGATAACCAAAAGGTCCCAACATAGACGCTTACGTATCAAAGTTTATACTTGACAGCTATTTCAGACGGCAGCGTTATTGTTATTTAAGACATACTTTGAAGTGCCATAAGTCTTGGGATATCTACTAATATCGTGTGGGATCCCGTTTTGTCCAGAGAAGAGCAGCAACTCGAGGGGGCATTAACTCTACAAGTTGTTGGAAGGCCGCTGAAGAAATCTTCAGCCATGCTTCCTTTGCAATCGTCCATAACTGCGGAAGTATTGTCGGTGCAGGAAGTATTGTCGGTGCAGGAAGTATTGTCGGTGCAGGAAGTTGCGCACGAACTTACTGTTAGATTATATTCCAGATATGTTCGATTGGGTTCATATATGGCGATCTAGGTAGCTGATTCATTCCCTGGAATTGTCCAGAATGTTCCTCAAACCAGTCGTGAACGATTTTGGCCCGGTGACATGGCACACTGTCGTTTCCGGAAGTCCTTCGTTTTTTGGAAACATGAATGCTATAATTGTTGCAATAGATTGCTAAGTGTCTGAACATAGCCATTTCCATTCAATGTTGTTTTTTTTTTTCTGCTGCCATCAGTCTTTCGACTGGCTTGATGCAATACTCCATCCCTTTCTATCTTGTACTAATCTCTTCATCTGTACGTATCCCTTACAACCCACATCATTCCTTTCAGTGGTCCGCTCAATTCGGCCAGAAGTGCTAGTCGATACCCTACCAGGATGGAGCCACTACCAGCTTGCAGAGTGCCTTCCTGACAACTAGGACGATGACCTCGTAGGTCTGCGCCACACTCCACCCCTACCATCAGCTGTTACCCACTGGAATTGAGACTCATCTGATCGCGCAACCTTTCCTTTTCAGTCATTGGGGATGCAACCCATATGTTCACGAGCACAAGAAAGGCGCTGCAGACAGTGGCGTTTTGTTAGCTGTGGCACTCGCGTCGGTATTCTGCTGCCGTATCACATCGAAGCCATATTTGGGTGCACTGTCCTCACGGACACGCCTGTCTGCTGACACCTCGACGCAGACGGCGCTGGTGTGACGTAGTGGCCGCTGTGTTATCCGTAGAAGACTTTTTGAATCCTGCTTTTTTAAATTATTCAAGAATGTTTGAGTCATCTAAAACAATGTTCTTTTTTTCTTAAACCGTTAAAAAAACTTTAAAAAATCGTATGTAAAAAGTGTATTCAAATTTATTCAAACGACTGACTGTGGTGTAAAAAAATGTACTAAGCGGATCGTGCCAAATTAAGGAAATAAAAAGAAATAGTACTTGCATTTATTCTGTTATTTGTATCCACACCACAGCACAAAGTTTTTTGAAATCTTTATCAATTTTTTTTACTACATGCTTAAAATGCACAATGGTCTCTTTAGAAGATTGAACTACCTTAAAACAATCATTTTAAAGAAGTAGAAAATAACTATACCATTTGAGATTTTTTCTGAGTTTTTTTAACGTTTTAAGAAAAAACATTGTTCCAAATGACTCAAATATCGTTAAGTAAATTAAAAAAAAAAAAAAACTAGTTCCAAAATGTCTTAATTTCTAGAAATGGCTTGTAATAAACTGTACAGTCAAAAAAATTCGAAATAATATTTAAAAAATCAATATCTCGAAAATGGTGAGACTTTTACCAAAATAAAATTTTGTCATATAGTAGGAAATGGTGTGACCTACGTGCGGTTGCAGTATTATCCTTTCATTCCTAGACACTTGTATATTCACAGCACGCTCTTGACTCAGTGTCTCGAGGAATATTCAATTCACCATCAATTACGGAAACGGAATATCCCACCGGTGTAGCACTAACTAAGTTTGTAAATTCATGTTGTGCAGCCACTAGTCCCGACACTGCACGGCACATTTATGCGTTTCTTCCGGTGCTAATGCTTACTGGATGTCAGCATCATGTTGCAGTGGGAAACTTGTACGTGACTGTCCAGCGGTTGTTGTGTTTCGCTACCAGTTCCGTCCTTCCGTACGACTTGTAACCAGATGAGGTGTCGCGTGCTGTAATAGCCGCGGGTGGACTACTCACTCACCAGACGAGGCCCGCATAACAGCCATAATTATCACAGACGGCCTCCACTAATATCTCTTTTTTTAATTGCCACTCCGCCAACATTATTTTTAATTTCTCCTGGTAGCGACGTAATTCATTAAGGCGGAAAGCGTTCCTTGCGTATTCTTAATGCCATATCCTGCTAACTGTGCTGAGCAGCTACTGTATAATTTAGCACTTTTAGCTGGACGGTACAGTTGAATATAAAGTGTTGAAGATTCATTTTATCCGGAGTACGATTTTCCTTTATTGATACTGGGACATGAAACGGTACTCTGCATTTGGTTAAACTGACTTTGAGCTCGATTTTAATTTAATGGCTAATAGTTTTGCGCCCGATTCCAGGTTGAGCTGGCACGTTGTCTTTGTGTAGGACGAAGAATAAAGTTTAATCTTCTGGTATTTCGCAAGAAAGAGCTTACTTACGGAGTGTTTTATACATTTTGAATTAATGGTTGTACACAAACACCCGCCTATAATGACCTCGACGTTGATGAGGCGAAAAGCCATAAGGAAAAAAAAAAAAAATTACTCCATCAAATTTTTGAGGGACATTCGGTCCCTGTAATATAAATTAGATTTACCTATTATCCCTCAATACGCTCTTTGTGTTTGTTATGCTGCGAACGGCACTGATGTTTTTGGAAAGGCATTAATTTGAAACGGTATGTTATGTTTGCATGATATTTCGTTATATCCCCTTATAACAAACGTTAAATGTGCGTTGTTAACTTTAGGACAAGTTTTCCCTGACATTTGTGATGATATTTGAAGAAGATGATAAGCATATAATTATTTTAATATCTCAGTTACGAAAACATATTTGGTATCGAGCGTGCTTAGAAACTAAGAACCGAATGTGGTGCTTGAGCGGAAACGCTCTGTCCTCGCATACGGGGGAACACGGATGCGAATACCCGTCCGTTCATCCAGATTTGAGTTTTCCATGGTTTCCCCAAATTACCAAATGCGAATGCCGGGAAGATTTGCTTAAAAAAGTCGGTGGCCAAATTCCTACCCGTTTCTTGTCCACACTCCTTTCCCGCCACTATGACCCTGACGTCGACAAGGCGTAAAGCCACACGCAAAGAAAGAAGAGAATAGAAACTAAGAAGAAGTTACTTATGTTCCAAAGAAAACAGAATTTTCTGTTGCTTCACAAGTAGGATGTTTGTAAAAAGTAATAAAAAATGAAATCTTTTAGTGGGTTCAAAGCGATTTTTTTATTTTGAATATATTTTTTTTTTTTACTTATGGCTTTACGTCTCGTCGACGGCTAAGGTCATTAGAGGTGGAGTGGGACTGGGGACAAGGAACGGGAAGGAATTCGGCCATGGCCTTTTGGAGGAAGCATCTCGGCATTCGCCTCGACTGATTTGGGGAAACCATGGAAAACCCAAATCCGGATGCCCGGACCGGGATTCGAACCCACGTCCTCCCGAATTGAATATGTTTAATGTTTAGTCTGGTATTAGTTCCTATTGCATCTAGAATTATTAATCTAAGCAGATGTAAATACTTTTCGGGTTTTTCTGCTGTTAACTTATGCTCATCTCGTAACGTATTTGTTGCAGCCCGATATTGTCGGTCAAATTAAACATTGAAGACTAAACTGGGAAAGCTATCCCTTCTAAAACATTGCTCCAACATCAGAAACACGGAACTTATTTCCGTACCCTATTTCAAAGGAAGCGAATTCCGTGTTTTTCAGGTATGGAACATACCAGTACATACCGAGTGGTGCAGCAGTAGTAATTCCATTCTGTACTGCTGCCTAACTGCCGCATTACCACTGGCGCGCGATGCATGGTGTGCGGCGCAGAGCTCGCATTAAAGATTTTAATATTCAGGTCACAGTTTAGATGGGCTAAGCCAATTGTTTATTATCCAGTTTAAAAGCTGTGCTGGCGCGCCAATCGAATTACTGGAATCCGCGTAGTTGGACGGCCAATTGTTCTGACAGCAGTTGGGGCCTGCTACCAACGACCTCCATCACATATCGTACGGCTTCTTTGCGCAGAAAGCGGAATTACTCAATTATGTGCGGAATCCGTTGAATCGCACTTTAGAAATATGATATGGTCGCTCATTATGTGTAAACTGTTAGGTTTCTCTGTGGTTGTTTGACTCACATTATGTATTCCGATATCTGAAAGAGCTCTTTGTACCTACGATGACCAACTCCACAATGCTGGATTTAGTTTAATGTTCGAAAGCAGCAATTTGTATCGTTGAAATGAATCACGACCAGCCCGTTTTACTAGCTGTGCCTCGATTCTTGTTTTGTGACATGTTGCAGGCTTGTATGTGTAATGTCAGATGGATTGATGGATTACAACGATAGAAGAGAACCTTGAGCTAAAAATTACGTCCTTAACGTTTGATGAAATGTCAAAAGAACTTAAGAATCTACCTTTTTTAATTTGTTTAAATTTTTTTAATTTTTTATTTTTTAATAATTCTGCTCTGATCTTCTTTAGTTGCAGAGCATACGCAGAATATTCAGGTTGAAATCTAAGATCTTGACAACCGAAATACCAACATAACTCCCGTTTACAAGTCTCTCACAACAGTGTTTTACTTTTTAATTTAAGGCTTTAAATTAATTAAGACAACAGGATTTAGTTAGTAATACAAAATTTGCAGAATAAGATCGCAACAACTTGAACACACACAACTACAAAACATGCAGTCCAGAGAATCGTAAGGCCGGTTTAAGTATTTTCTTTACGCTAGCCTTTTCATCAGGCATTCATACATGTGTTTAATACGCAGAACAATAAGCACGACAAGAAAAAATCAGAAGTCTTATTAAGTAAAGGAAGTCGCTCACAAGACGACTCGACCCATGAGGCCGCTACTGTACCTGCAAAGTTACCGGAGCCTTAATACATTATGCTAACTACTGTCGCCGAATTCAAAATGGGAGCATCTAACTTTTCTTTGTGTGTGTTTGTATGTGTTTTTAATTCATAATAAACACTTACAGTTAATTTTTATCTCCGCATAAATCCGATAGCAGGTACGGTAAGAGGTCATTTATTGACTTAGCAAGCTATTAGAATTTTGATTCAGAATTACAAGAGAGATACAAAAAATGGGCTTAGAGTTTTTGATTGGAATTCACTAATAATTCTCTTTAATGATTTTTGCTTTATAGATAAAATTTGCCTTAAATTTGTGCAGAGTGGAGAAGACTATGTTCATTCTCTCCGGTTATTACGCCAGGCATCTAATTATCACATCACATTACGTGATGGGCTTTGTCATCATTGAGATTTATTCCTATAAAATTCTTAATCAGCTACAGAAATCTGAGTTCCAAAGAAATGCGAGATTCTGATGTTTTGAATGGAGTAAAACGATCATTTGCCTTTAAATCTCCGTAGAAGGATTCTGTCGGAAAAAAAGAAAAGAAAAGCTACGGTAGGTGCTTGTATTTCGAAGAGGAAAAAGTGACAAAAGGAAGCATGTTTAAGCACCTATAAAATTTAACAACAGGAAATTAAACTGTTCATATTTTGTGGCCCGAGTCGTAAGCGGGGAGTAGTGTTAGCCGCCTGAGTTCTATGATGGCCGTTGAGAGGGCGTTATGGTCGCTTGCGGCACACTGAGTACCCACCGAGGGACATTACTTCCGTAACTGGGACGAACCATGACGACTCGCACTTTGCCTTTGTTAGGGACGGAGGGACGAACACATGGCGGGTTTCGTCTTGTGGAGACGCGAGATTTGCGCTTTTCGTTTTTATTTTGTACCAGCTGTTACCTGCGACTTCGTACGCGTGGACTTAAAATGTTACTGCGAAAATTGGATACAGAAAGCTATAAGCTACCTAAAAGGATTCCCAAAAATCATGGAGTATGAAAGGGAAGCCATCACCATACCATTCTACCACTGAACCTGTCTTATGAAATGAAACAGTTTGTAACATGTTTAAAATGGTGGGGAGGGGATTAACTGTGGGAGACAAACTATCCCAGTAGTCTCCTATACAAAATTCTCTAGTAGAATTTTGTTTGTGGATTAAAATTATGTGAATTTTCTGGGGATATATCAATACAGTTTTGTACATGAAATTTATGAACAGATCCTACACAAACTGACTGCAAGAGGAACAAAGCTTTAGCTACCGATATAACATTACATAGACTTGAACAAGCTATCCGTTTGTCTGCCACCGTTCGGTTAGTTTTCAAAATTTCACGACAAAATGTATAGTCAATTATATATCTCGAAAAAAGTATCCTTTGTTCTTCCTAACGATACGTAGTATTTCCTTGTCAAATTTCATCAAGATTCGTTTAGCCGGATAGTCTCGTACTTTCGCATGTATAGTTTTAGTGTAGTCTAGTTCTCTACCCCCTCCCTACTCATTCCCCTCTCCCAGCGCACACACACACACACACACACACACACACACACACACACACAAAGGCGCACGTGCTGTCAGTACTGCCAGTGAAACAGTGGTTCTTAATGGACATTGTTTTGATATTACAATACTCTACTTTCTAAGTGGTGAAAGAAACACTCATTCAAACTCTCGCAAGTAATTGGGGGTTTTTACGAATATTTGACAGATAGAAGAAGCTGAATACGTATTGAGGAAGTCGTGGAAAACATAGTATGTCGTACTGAGAAATCTTAAAAAAAGTAACAGGAAAGTCAGACCATTGTGGTAACACGCTGTGCCCAGTGCAAAATAAATCGCGAAGCTGAGTTCAACTGACAGGTGTTGAAAAAAGTAGCTGCGATTGTTTGCTAGCAACAAGGGAATTGCACGAACTTCTCTACATTATTCTCTTGTCTAATATGGAATCGATGAACAGTGTAGCTGTCTTATTTAAAACCATAGCTGAAATTTTCGGTCCTAAATACAATCCGCTTTGTGTTAAGAAAAATTTGGAAACTCCGCAAGGGGATATTATGAAAAAATTAAGCAGTGTCAGGTTTACGTAATTTTATTATTTAAACCGAAAAATATCTACGAGGAATAGGTATGGGTAGTATCTGATGTTTTCCCACGAAGCGACTTAACGCTGAAATTGCTTAAACGTAATCTTAGAATTATAGTTGTATGATACTGAATGACATATTTGTTTTTAATTGTATTTACCAAGATTTAAAGCACCAAATTCAAGAACAATTGCTGTTGAATCAATAGTGTTTATAGTGTCCGATATTTTGATTAATTCATCTTCAAGTGTTATAAAATAAATTGAATGATAATCATTTCTGGGAATTAATTAATCTGCCGTGGATTTGCGAATTATGTACAGTGGTAGAACTATTAAAAATTAAAAAGTATGACGTAAATGAACTTAATGACCAGTTATGCTTTTGAAACTATTTTTTGAAGTAGAATAACCTGATTATTGTTTGTCTGTTAGAATGAAAATGAAAGAAAGCTACAGAAAAAACGTGCAACCAATTGAAAGCCTGGTATTATTTCGGTTGTGTGAACAAAACACAAACGTAACCGTATTGTAAAAAATCTTGCATGTGAAAATTTCATTTCATAATTCACCTGGTATTAACAGCACTGCAGCCTATGTTTATAACATTACGCTATATTTTCATCAAGCACAATTTGGTTGTTATTTGCCGAGAATTGTCACACATTTAGTTCAGCTGCCCTGTTATCTTTGCTTTGGTTTGGTTATACAGTGCGTCGCTTGCTTTGTTATTAACGCTCTGTAGTTCCTAATCAGACTGAAACTAGTATGGATTATTATAATTTATCATTTGCGGAGAGGACTATTATACTGCTCTGCGAAGCACCTCGACTAGATCAGCCTTGAGGGCTGACAGGGCAGTGAAGATTATCCTCAATCGTTAAAGTTTCCTTTTCAGAACATCCGGTGGGTGCGTATATCATCTTAAATAATTTCGAAAACCTACCTCAACTTCAGGGGGTGAAATACGTGTTATAATAACACTTACTTGAATATTTCAGGTCATCCAACTGGTATTTTTTATTTACTATTGCACATGAATTTATTGAACTGTTGTTAAAACGTATAAAAAAAATAGAAATCCTCTTAAACATTACATTTTTGTCTCTGGATAAAGGAACAAAACCTGCTGAAAGATGTTCTGGCAAGAAAAACAAAGCTTGATTTTGGAACTATGACTTAATCATTATCTGATACATAATGAATAATGTATCTATTCCCCATGCTCTTCCAAAGCACTGAGAACAACCCCATAAACGGTTTCTTTTTTAATGTGTATTAAGCCAGATTCTTCCCTTTAGTCTCCCCGGATAAATTAGTTGCTTGTACTGTAATATACTTTTGGATTTTGGAGTTAAGTTATTAAACTGGATTTCTGCAAAAGATCCGAGATTCTTATCGTAAAAAATAGATTTTAGTACGTAAATACTGTATCGAAATTTTCGTGTTAACAGATAAGAGGCGTGGAAACTATAAAGGCATAAATATGTGAAAGTGTGTAAAAATACGTATTAAATGTACCGTGCCAGAATATTAGAAAGAGTATAAAAATGATCGTAGGATGTGATTGGAGTATCATTGTGGAATACAAGGATAGTGAACGGACAGTACGAAAAGAAACTTATAGGAAGGTACAAAATTTGAAGTAAACATGGAAAGCGACTGGAAAAAAAATTCAAGATCGAGAAGAAAATAGAAGAATAATCGAAAAAAAGGTTGGAAAAAAGTCAATTTATCATACTGCAACAAATCATCAGTTTCTTAAGTGATGCTTTGGCAGTGTTAATGTAAAGAATAGTTTTAGACATTAAGAATTAAAAGGATAAAGTGATGAAAAGATACAAATGGAGCAGCACTTACCCAAACATCGTGGATATGTATGTAGCAACATCAACGATACAGTTACCAGCTTTTCTTCCCGTTAAGGCTGGTCACTTTACTTCAGCTTTCGCAGTATGTGGGTTGAAAACACTCTACTGATACGATCCCTTTCGGGTTATTATGATTCGCGCCCTCTTCGACGCATCCGCAGCGACGGGGTGACTCCGTCGTGTCTGCAGAACAGCGAACAAAGAGAAGCGTGCAGTCGGACAGCGGGTACGGTACTCGTCCGACCGCCCGACCACCTGTGCGCAGCTTGTGGCGGCGCCCGCCAGAGGCCTCAGGTGTCGTGGGGCGGCGCGGCGCGGCGCGGAGCGTCGCGGCGGCGGTGGTAGCGGCGGCGCCCGCCCCACTCAGTCAGTCAGTCCGCGACGCGACCCTCGTCGCACTGGACTGGAGAGCCTCCGTCCCGTCCGGCAAAGTGCGCGAGTGCTGGCGAGCGTGCGTACTGCTGCGGCCGCGCTGGCGGTGCTATGTGACTACTTCCGGGTCTGGGAGTGGACATCGGCCATCACGTCGCGCTTACTCTGATACCGATGCTGCGTAGGCCACAGGCCCCGCACGACCGCTTCTCATATTAATTTCTGCCGGAATGAATTGCCTGGGCGTCGGTTACATTCGTGGCACGTTTTCATTAACGGGTCTTAATCCAATACCCAGCAGAGCTTGTGACGCCAACCCAGAGGCCTGCAGAACAGTTATGATTGCAGTCCTGATGGGTGGATCCTGTTGTTAGAAACATGTTGAGTCGGTCCCGTCTCTCTGCAGTTTGCTGATAAGGGCGCAGGACATTGAGGAGAGAGAAAAGTAGAATAGACAAAAGGAGGGGGAGATGCCGGCTGCGCTGTGATTTGTGTCGACACTGACCTGAAGAAGGATCCTGGAATGCTCCCCTGGGATTATCAGAACCGTAGTAATTATTGCTGGAATCATAGGAAGAAATCGCTGACTCAGAATCTTGCCTGTGCTATCGAAGTAGCTCAACGAATGTTCGATCGAAGAGGTAGTCTAGTGTCCGCTGTAGTGTGTTTATGAGAGTGTAAAATATCGCCAAATTATTCACATTAGTAAATCTTTGCTTCCGACGTATTAGGGTTTTAACTAAGAAACGGAAATAAGAGGAGTTTTAGAAGTAGAAGAAAAGGTAGCGTGGTTTTGAAAGTATTTGTCGTTGATGTTATTGCATATTTTATATAATCAATGTTTACGGAGAAAATAATATTTTGATGTCTCAGTTTTCTTGAATTGATCCGAAGTGTTGGTGGAAGCGTGAGTGGCTCAGGATATTCTCCGCCGGAGCTGGCTGGAGTTGTTCCTAGGACTGGGCGGTCCGCCCCTGCGTCTGCATGTCTAACGTGAAACTCTTCGCAGCTTCCTTCGCTGTCTCTACGAGGGTGTGACATCGGTGGTGGTAAAAGGAAGACGAGAAAAGATGTTTTTCCATTAGTTTTTCATTTCTCCTTTTTTCTCCTTGTCCCGCATACAGGTGGAGCAGGGTTGGTGGTTGCCTCACCATGCCACGTTGCCAGATCCATTGCATCACTGCCTTTCTACTCGTGTTTGCCTTATCTCGGGTCGCCGCAGACGGTAAGTGAAGCAACGCCTTTTTTACTAACTTTATTTCTCTCGACGGGCCGAAGTAGCACTCAGCAGCCCACATCCTTCAGGTTCACTTTCGTGATAATACCTTTCGTTCGATGTATCCTGATTTTATTAGAAGAACCCAACTTTTATGAAATGTTGACAATGTGTGCGCTTGGCGTATTAATCTTACAGTTCGGCAGACTTTTATTCGTGCGTTAACTTAGTGGCAGTTACTGATAATACACTACTAAATTTTGATCTAAATGGTGTATGTACTGGAGCAAAAACTTTTTTGTTTCCTCAGTTGTAAGATGTATTTTATATTATCTCACTTTATGAGGTTTTTACTAAAATTTCATTTTTTTTTTTTGTTCACATTTCTCTGAAATAATTGGGTAATTAATACAGTTCCCTACACTACATAATGGTTTTGCTTTCAATTTCTTGTACCCTGTGCAATGCGAGTAAAGCATTTTTTACCGTCTGAACTAATGCATTATTTAATGTTCGATCCCTTGAATAAAGTTAACGCCGACATGGCATAATACAATTTGCTGATTTCATCTAAGTGTAATGCTTCTTAGTCTGTATTTTTACTTTCAGTGGTGTAACGATCACTACATATCATTTTAAAATTCAGTTATTAAGTTGGGTTTTCTTTTGTCGGTGACGATGCTTTAAGTATCCTTTTTCATTACTCGCTTAAATTTCTGCTGAGAATAATTCTTTTCCTGAGATAAAACTAACACTTTAACTATTGATTGTATAGTTGGTAATTTTAGAATTTTGAATTGTTTATCTCATTGCTAACTACTTCAGAGTTTATTTTTCATTTACTGCCAACAATAAGAATTTTTTTTCGATTTTTTAGCTATCATGATTCCCCTTTATATTTGTTCGTAGTTACTCGCGTTGCACGAACTTTTTTTTAATTTTATTCCAACACATTTTTGTGTAGATAAACTGTTGTAATGAATACTCAGAGATGCTTACTTGCAGTTTTTGTCATCGATTGAATTCTATTTGTTTCACGTAAATAACGCTTGGGGGTTAGTTTTTGCGTTTTTCAATTAGTAAATTACTTCCTGACTTATTTAATTTTTATTTGCATGTCCAGCATGAAAAGATATTTCCATCGGTTTCGTAACGCATAATGTAATATGTCTCGATTTTCTAATATTAACCTGATCTGTTATATCTTATAACTCTGAACATTTAATTTAATTTGTAAAAAAAAAATGTTTTATGGCTTCTTCTATTCGTACATGGCTGATATTTTTATTGAAACGTTTGGTTAATGAACGGTATGAGAGAGACAGTTGTAATGGCTGCTGATCTCATTACGCTTTCTTGTAAACAGTTGTATCCCATGAAAAATTATATATTTGTTGTTGTTTTTAGAAACACTTGGTGCATTTTATGAGGCATTAAATTGCTTATAAAATGCCTTGAAGGTATTAATCATAGATTTTGTCTCGCAGTTTTGCTATCTGAAAAAGTTTAATCTTTCTAAACTTTAGCAGACGTTTGGTATTATATATATCAAGTATTAGATTCTCCTGCTTACAGATTTGAATATTCTGATTTTGAAATAAAATTGATGAATTTTTTATGTTTCGAGAGATCATTTTTTAAATATATATTTTACTCCCAGCTTCAAAAATGTATCTGTTGATAATGTCTATTAGGTTTCCATTTTACATTTTTTGACATTAAGGCGTTTTGAGCTCAAATAGTGATTCCAGGACTTGATACTATCATGTTTGAAAAAAACGAAATTTTGAATTTAATTTAGCGATTTCGTAGTTAACCGTGTTTAAAAGAAACTTGAATTTCTCAAGAATATTTTATAAATGTTTGTAATTCTAAGTTTTTGTTCATAATCCAATATATCGAAATTGTTCAAGATGAAAATAAATCGCTTCTACTTTAAAGTGCGCCCTGTACTGTACTGTAATAAAGGCAAGTTGAGAAGTGTGAAAGTTATGTTGAGGTATTAATAATTAGATGGCTGTATTATATACATTCCATTTAAATTACCTTTGCTGGAAGTGACCAATTATAGTTCGTCTTAATTGTTGCATATAGTTCGGCTTCACTTACTGCTTCCCCGTCCGTCAAAACTCTTACAAAGGAAGAAAAAATGATATCGGTCATTTTTATGACGTGTTTGGTAACGTTTTATTTATAACCAGGCTTTGTAAAGAAATTGTCGTAAAAAAATTGAATTTCGTTATATAACAACGAAGTTTTTTCCCGATGATGAGTATTAACATAATGCTCTAGGGCAGTGGTTCCCAATTAGATAGAGGTACGTGAGCTTGCTTCAAGGGGTACGCACGGTAATGTATTTGCTAGGACAATCAATAAGATAATTAAATAAATAAACAATTACGAAGATATTACTATCGCCAAAATACATTTAAGATAGTCACCCTGTGTTTGTGTGGATTATATTACTTTAATAAATCTTGAAAAACTGGTTTAATTTCTTTATTTATCATATCAGATATTAGATGTGTGCGAGGTTAAGCACTTCCTTGAAATCGTACTCGGGAAAAGCTAATTGTGAACTACTGCGATACGCGAATCCCTAGGAGTACGTAAGGTTGCCTCAAGGGGTACGCGCGGTGCTGTCTTGCCTAACGTAATCACTATTATATTAAAAAAAAAAAAAAAAAAATCACTCAACATTACTACCGCCAAATACGTATATATTTTGGTTATTTACTGATATTTTGTCACGTTTGTTTGTGGATTAAAATCACGAAAAACAGGTTTTATTTTTTATTTATTATTTCAGCTGTAAGGGTTACGCGAGGTGAAGCTTTTTCTTGAAGTGGTACTCGGGAAAAAACTGATTGGAGAACACACGATATTTCCGCGATCCAGTACTCCGTCGCCGTCGTTTGGTTAAATTAGATTAGTTACAATATTAATGCGGCTACTGTCGAAGAGCCAAAGCTAATGCTTTCGCTGACAGTATAAATTTCGTGTGAATTCTCCCGTTGTTGCTGCGATTTGTTGTGACAACTCTAACTATAATCCGGCGCTTTGCGCCCAGCTGTCAGATTGCCTGTGTATCCCTTTTCTTCGACAGCCTTCCGGCGCTGCGCCCCCTCTCCCTCTCCTGTCGGGCACCCGCTACGAAATCGCGATCTGAAAGGCGCTCAAACTTGCCTCTCCGAGCCACTCGACTGTCGAAGTGGTCCAAACCCTGCTCTTGATGGCTGGCTAATAAGGAACTGGCGCTGCCACAACAGATGCTCTCCATATTTTCCAAGAGCTCTTGCGCTCGATCTCTTCCATATTTTTTACTTCTCTTTTGTTTCTGGTTTATCAGGCTCGTTACCCGGACCACTGCTCTCCCCCCCCCCCCTCCTCCCACTCCTCCACTTTTCCCACTGTGAACTCTAAATCAAGAGTGGTGTGCTCTCGTTCCCTGCGTCAAGTTTTTTTTTTTTTTTTTTTTTTTTTTTTGTGCAGCTGGTTGTGTGCCTGCTCTAAAAAGAAAGAGAGAAAAAAAAGTGTCATGAAATCCGTTGTAGCGCCGCGTTGGCACCCAGATTAACGGGGCCGGCCGGCCGGCCGTGCGCTGCGGGCGCACATTAAGCGCTCCGGCTTAGCTGCTGCAGCTGCCGCCTTCCGCGCCCTGCGCAATCGATGCCAGACCTGTCACGCGACACAAAATACCCATCTCCTGGCCCAAGTCGCCCATTTGACAGCTTACCGACCCGAGCGGAAAATCCCGTTAAGCCTCTTCTCAACTATTCCCTCTGCCTCGTTGCTTGCTGACGGCTCTGCTTTTTTTTTGTCAATTATTATTACATGAGCGGCCTGGTGGCTCAGTGGTCAAGGCGCCTGCTTTCTAAAATTTGCTGCTCCGGTCCCGGGTTCAAATTCCAGTGGGTGCTGGAATTTTTGGGAGTTGTGTGTGATCATGTGAGGTATGTCCAGGTCGTTTCGTGGTTCTGATTCTATGATAAACTTTAGGTCGCAGAGGAAAGGAACTGGTCGTCCTACCTCTGACACAATGGCTTAGCATTTCTCTTTCGGGAGGATCCAACCAACCTACGGGTTGTGTACTAAGTTTTTATTATTGAATGTGGCCAGAACTGAGAATACTTAGTTGGTAATTATGTTGTGCTGATCTATTTATTGCAGAAGGTTATGAAGGGATGAAACCAAAGAAGTGAGGGAATTAGGCAACAGTTCTTTGGTGACGCCATTTTTTTTAATACGGTTGTGTAGTAAGAGACTGACGTTCTGGGTTTCAAATACAACAGGTGGAGCGGGTGCAAACAAGGGCTGCTAGATTTCTCTCTGAAAATTACTGCCAGAACAGAATTAATAACTTATATAAAGGAGCTGGAATCGGATTCATTTTAAGACCGGAGGAGGGTGAAGAGATTTGTGGGAGTGTACAAATATTGGTCATTCGGCGTGGAAAGATATAGTTGAAAGCATTTAGAGAGTTGTTTGGAAGGGAAAAGTGGACCATGGCCATAAGCTGGCACCCGATTTCACACATAATGGTGTGGGAAAATTTTCTTTCGCAGGTAAGGGGGTCAGAGATTGGAATATATTACCAAGAGAAAAGATGAACACTTAATAAACACGTTGAAAGAATTGAAAATTAACATTCGTATTGGGCAAAAATAGGCAGGCACAAAAAAAGGGGAGGGGAAATGTTTGTATAGGGAAATAGCCGCTGAGGCGTGCGCTCCATAGCAATTAAATAAATTAAAATTGACACAGACCCTATTTTTTAATACAGGTAAGAGACATGTCCTGACAATGTCGTTGTCAGGTAGCTTAATGGTAGCTTTCGTTGTGTTGTTAGTTGCGACGTATTAGGCTTCAGTGATAGAATATATTTTTCTTGGGTGAGTTTTTCTTAATACTTAAAAGGCAGCGTGAAAGTGACGCAGTACAGAAGATATGTTGAGTATGGTGAAAAGTCGGAGCATGAAATTGTCATCATTTCGAGTGCATTTACAGAAAGGAAAGAAAATGCAGTTGATATTTCATTGACCACAGAGGACGTACCATTAATGATGATCAAAGACATGAAATAATTCATCCGCATTTCCGTTGCTAAGCATTACTGATTTTTTTTCCATCTTTGTAAGATACCACGATTCATATATATATTGCATCCCTACAACATTTTTTTAAGTGTGTAGTCAATATATTTGTTTCATGGTATTTCCACACTACTAGAAGCTTATAGTGAACGACTTTATATTGCTTCTAGCGGTGGTCATTTTCGAAACTTTGCAGACGTAAACATAATCACATTTACGTTTCTTAAAATACCTTTGTCTTTTATTTTTACAGGTGGAAATAACTAGATAACATTTTTCATCACAGTTTAATGTAAGAAAGGAAACTTCAACCATAATTTTGTTTCCGGGCGTTGGTAATCGTTTCCAACATATTACTTACAGTTCTATTAATCGTCAGTTTCCAGTCAATCCCCGGTTCTGCTGTGACTCTCCATTTTCTTCCCTCATTCCAGTAACTCTCTGTGACCACCCTGGCCCGGTTGTCTACCCTCTCCAGCACACACCTATGCACTCTTTCTCAGTCATCTGTCTCCTTGCCACCCTTGGTTTATATTGTATCTTAATTTCATGTATTATCTATGCTCCACAGACTCTAACTTGTCCATACCATTTGAATCTATCCTTTACTGCAGCGTTTCCTGTTACATTGCGTCTCTAGCCTTCTCTTTTCTTATCCTTTCCCTCTAGTAATCCCTACAGCAGTTCTATTTCCTTCAAAGAATGCATTGTTTTGATTAGTATTTATTCACAGGTATAACTGAAGTTATATAAGCAAATAATTAACTGCAACAAAGTTACCTTTAATGATGTTTATTTACATTGTGTGTTACGCGTTTCAAGAACTAAAGTAAATAAATATCATTAAAGGTAACTGTGTTGCAGTTGATTATTTTCTTATATAATTGAAACAGTTACAGACTTTCATAAGTCCATTTATTATGGATAAAGTGAAGAATAACTGAAGTTACCATCCACTAAACAGGCTATTCACTTATGAATGAACGTTAGACGATAGAAATTTTCAGCAAGTTACTTGTAAATAGAATTATGGCAAGATCAGATTTCACTTATGGCCCTGAAGTCTGGACAGTAATAGCACAATATCAGCGACGACTGACTGCTGTGGAAATGAAGATCGTGAGAAGAAATGCAGAACTTAAACTGCTAGATTATATCAATAATAAAATACCACCTTCGAAGTGTGGAGGTAGAGTGCTACCTCCTCGTGCCGAGGACCGCCGGTTCGAGTCGTGCCGAGGGCATGGGTGTTTAGTGTAAGTGACGTGTGTGTTGTCCTACACCTGAAATATCAGATGAATAATGGGAGACGCTTTAATATATATACGTGATGCTCATATAAATACATTGGAGTGCTAACTAAATGTGCTAGCTAAATGGCTGTCAAGTCGATTGCCTTAAAACAAAAAACAAAAAATAACATAAAATAAAAGTAAAACCTTTAGTTAAACATATTCAGCAGTGTATGGAAAAGTGGTTTCAACATACGAAAAGGATAGACAGTAGAAGAGTACTGCGATAGATACTACATTAAATCACCAGAGAAAAACGAATGCGTAGAAAATCAACTAGAACATAGGTTTCCAACCTCTTTAGCCATACAACTCCTCTTTTTTTTTTTTTTTTTTTAATACTCCTCGCCCTACTTTTTGAACAAGAAATTACTCACCGCTTCCTTTTCAGAAAAAAATACTTACTCCCCTTCTTGGAATAAGTAATGTAACCCATAGCGCTCCAACATTTTTGGCACGTAACCCACTTTTTGAAACGACTCTCTTAGATGAAATGTGCTGTAGGCTATCATATATAAAAAACAAGAATAGATGTCTATAATTACTTTATTAAAAGATATTGACAATATTGGTGTACAGTTAAAAGTTTAACTAACATTTAGGGATTATAAAAATATATTATTAATTAGAGGGCTCAACATATTGCAATGACACTAATTTTTTTATATTTGGTGCCTCGTTTATCATCAAGAATCCTAAATCGCCGCTTCCACTATCGACAATCTCTTTCTTTTCTTCTAATAAATTGCCGACTACAGAAAAAAACTTCGATGTATCTCTTAAAGCTGATTATATTACTCGAAATTAGGAAGCGGCGGTTGGTCCTCAACGGCCCCTAAATTTGCCTTGCACCACAAAACCCGCGACGATCCATTCAACGCTGCCAGTGGGCGAGTTTCCGCCTCCATTGGGAACCACTGACTTACAACGTGAAGATGGAAACAGGCCACTAAGCCTAATACTTGGAAGAATGACACAACCAAGAGCAACTCCACCGGCAATACAGCAACGGATGAGTGTTTGAGATTACAGTTCGGCTGTTAAAATCCTTTTTACCCTTGAGTAACCTTTAGTGGACAGTAGGGGAACAATTTTCGTTCTTTTTCGGAGTGAAGATTTCGATCGTTGTCTCTGTCTCCGCTGATCCCGGCACTGAGACCGCGTATTTAATGAGGTCGTTAAAAGTTGTGCGTGTTGTCATTTTTGTGATAGTGGCCAGGCAAGTTGGAGGCCGCCGAGCCGAGAAGTTGGGACGGTGTCCGGACCAACTCTAGTCGCTTGCATTCCTCGAGCGGGCTGCCCGGAATTAGACCGGCATTCCTGCCGGACATCGGAAACGAAATGCCAGCCCGCCTCCTACAAGTGTTTTGCGCCCTCGGATTGTCACCAGCTTCTCCAATCTATTGTTTCCCATCGTAAAATCCCGTGCAGTTATTCGTTTTAAGCCTACGTTAGCACGAATCTTGTTACTATCTTCCTTCAATTCCCTCGCAAACTAAGGAAAACGTTCGGTCTTTTTTATCTTCAGATCAGGTTACTGTCAGGTGCTGTTTTAAATTCATTAAGTAAGCTGGTCATTAGTTAACAAACCCTGTACAGTATTTTTATAAATTTCAGTTGTGCTTTACAAACCTACAGATGCTCCTTGAATTGACATTTTTACTATATTCAGAACCATGAGTAATTGTATGTATTGTAAAACTGATACTGTATTTAAAATGTGATGAACAGATGCAGTAATTACAGTATTTACCGATATTTTGTGAGTAACCATTGCGATGTAAACGAAAGTCTATTGAATTTATTAGGTTATTATTGGCTTCTTAATCTGCACTTCTGTTTAAACATCGATGAGGATTAGATTAGATATGTTCACTTTTATTCAATGTTTTAACATTCTCAGGGCTGTGAAACAGTATATACAACTATCAACAAATCAGTAATATTATCAACTAGTGATAACCGGTTAGTTACTTAAAAACCCATTAGTATAATCAATTTACATTGTAAACTGCAAATATATATCATTCCATGTTAGTTACTACATATAAATGAATCTTACAGATAATGTAATTGCTGCGTGTGTAAAGAGTTTCATCACAAAGAAAAACCATACACCATTTTAATAACTGTGAACAACTTTGTCGAGTTTTCTATCCATACACCAAAAATATTTTCCCAGTCATCCTTAGTTACCAACTTCCAAGGAGAAAATTCATCAATATATTTTGTAGTTAACTTGAAACAGTTCTCATAAATTAATTATGATCTAAACGAAAATTATGCTCTGTGGTGCTTTCAACATAAGTTTAGCTGTGGAATGTTTCCATACCCATTATCTTCTAGGAATGCTTAGATGATTCAGTCTCTTTCAAACAGTAAATTTACCAACTAGAATACAAAAAAGTAGCTCCATTATTCATAACATTTTTATAAAGGAAAATAAATTAGAGAAATGTGGAAAAGTTTCAATAGATAGTTGTTTGTAAGACCACAATGCTCAAATAAGTACCTTTTATGCACTGGGTAAAGCAAATAGCATATATTTATCATAGTTAGACCATTAAACAACATTTCAATAAAAACAATAAAAAAGTTATCTTCTGAGTGAGGAATTGAACACTCTGTTTAAAATAACAGGGCTAAACAAATTCAGTAAGTATTCAGACTACTATTTGCGAAGATACTAAAACAACACTGAGATTTATCCCACCTTTTGTATTAGAATAACGAATAAATTCCAATTTTTTGCATCTGAAGTCTTTATTAGAATCACAGTGAACTCGTACAAACGTGATTGAAGGTTTATTTTTTCGTTCTTTACATTTAAAAAAAAAATGGCGTCTTTGTAAAAAACGTTAGCTTCCGTTTTCAGTTATTCTGTTCATTTTTTTATTGGACAGTTTGCTTATTTATAATTTTACCTGCTCTGTCTCCGGGATTTATTCCTGTGGAAATATTATCATCGTTTAAGAAATGTTTTGTAATAGGATCAAATGACATAATTATTGCATGTTTAAACCTATGTGTGTTAATAGCTTAATAGGCTGTAATGTCTCAGCTTGCATGCTTTTCTCGAAAGATCTGTTAGTTCCGTCTAACATATATCCAGTAAATAACATTTCAAGTGAAACTTACCCTCGCCAGATGAATTAATCTATTACATTGTCCTTCCTTAAAGTTGTGAGGACTGAGGTATATTGCTGGTACAGCTTTTTATGTTTCCGTGTTCTCCGCAAAGGAACAGCCAGCTCTTTCATCGCCGGTTTGTTTGTCCAGTTTACCAGGCTTTGTACAGATTACCAGGCTCTAACGTTACCGCTCACTCATCACAAATCCGTAAAATGCTTTCTTTTCTCTTCCTATAACTCTAATGGCACACTTAGCAACTATATTTACGGCTATTTTGTCGACAGGTAGCATAGCTACAGACAATATTTAGTTATTCCACTCCTTTAGGTTGTATATAGGCATGTTGAAAACAATCAGTTCTATATTATGATTTCGTAGGGTCACTCCGCCGCACTCAGCTCAATAGCTATTTGCTGGGTTTGGCGCTGCATCAACATTGACGTCACTTGCCCGGCCTTCGCTCGCGAATTAACAGCGACCAGAGACATTACTACAAATTTGAGGTTACATGCTAACAGGTTACAGATTAATAGCTAATCAACTGCGATGAAATTAATTTCCAGATACATTAAGTTTATTTTTCATAGTATTTCAGTTTAAATTAAATGTTTCAGTTTTCTTAAAACATATGGTACAGCTTTAAGGCTTAAAAAAGGCGGAATAAAATTGTACTTTACGATTCAGTGATGTCCTTCCTGTCGTTGCCACTTTTCAGTCACTACTGTCTGCAGCTCAACCATCTTTAGGAATGTACGTATTTACATCGGACATCAGACTTGAGGTTACGTAAGAATATTAAAAGTTAAAATGTTGGTGATTTTTTATTGCGTTTTATTTACTTTCACTTTAGCTGGATCATTAAGTTATTTACTCTGCCATCCTTAAGTATTAAGTGAGGTTTTCGATTCAGTTGACAGAAGACCAGACTGCATTGGTGATTTGTATACCAGATAAATACTTAAAAATTCATAATTATGAAATCAAAAATAAACATATAAATCAAATGTACCACACCCCTAGGAAAACCTTTGGGAAAAAATTGTACATATTGTAATATTGTATGGAACAAATCATGTGAATTTGTATTAAGTAAAATCTACAGATTTTTATCTCAATGTCACTGTAAGGCTTTTTCTGGAGAAATAAGTTTCCTGAAAGTTTTTTCTACAGCCTATCGGATTCTTTCCAAAACAAAAAGCAAAAAAAAAAAAAAAAAAAAAAAATGTCCGTGGTTTCATTCTGAAGTACTCCCCAAGTTCAATTGGCTGTTCAAGTAGTTTGGAGAACAGTGTATAGAATTCTCCCTCAACCTTTCTCTTTGAGGGGGCTAAAAAAATTTCGTTTACGCATTCACTTTTTCCAGTACCGAATATAATATTAAATTTAAAGAGAGAGTTCTCACTTAATATTTCAAGAACGTCAATTTCAACCATCTTGAAACGAGATACGTTAGGAACTGAATCATAATCGGTCGAAGTCGTGGTCAGTGCAACAATTTCAATCGCCAGAATCGGTCAGCAGAAATCGGTTATCTGTTCGGCAGAGCAAAAAATCGGTGAATCTCTGTTCCAGTGTAAACTTATCTTTACAATTTGGTCAGGATGATGTGAATGTGTTTTTGTTTTAGTGGTAAAAAAATTTGGAAAACTTTTCTGTGCTGTAGAATCCATTTGAGAAACACTTTTCTTATTGAGTGTGATATATGTAGAGCCTCGTATAGTTATTGATTTTTTAACGTTAATTCGAAAAAAAATTCTTTTAGGGAAGACATAAAATCAAATGTTATTTAAACCAAAGTTTCCAAATTAATAATTAAAAGTTTTTTTCGTCGGGTTTGTGTGGATTTTGTTGTGAAACGTTATTGATTTCCAGCGTAACACTAGAACAAATTAGTGATAGTACATTGGGGAACCAAATCCTTGATTATATATCTGTATACGAAATCATTATTTCATGTCAGTTCTCTGTTCATTCATGGATGTGTGCTTGTACAGATCACCTTCTTTTAAAAACAGACACTAATTTTATATTTTTGCACCATCCCCCCAGTGTTTATTTCAGGTTTCTTGCTCTTTCTTTACTCATTCACATGTTTCAAGCTATGAAAGCATTATATAAAGGGACTAGTTTGTCAGGAATATAGGATTCGCAATTCAGATCGTACTGGGTTATAATACAAATACCCCGACCATTTCTTAATGTTAATATTGAACGAGACAGGAAATTAATTTCACAAATTTAACTTTATCCTGTTCAGGTGTTGTCAGCGGGGACGCGTTCAGACGTCAGATACCTCGGCGCAGCTTTGTTAGAATGTCAGAGAACGCTGCCACTGTGCGGACAGTCGTTGTTGACAAGTCGATAATAGTATTTGCCTTGCACCTGTGGCTCCATTCGGAACGGCTTTCAACGTAATTAAAATAATTACTTCGCCGTCACCACTGACTCTGAGGCTCTCACGATTGCAGCAATTGATTTCCGTAAAACTTTCTTAGAACTGGAACGAATTCTTTTAGGAAAAATGGTTTGTTTTATACCTGATCAATTGATAGTCGCTGTAAAAATATAGATATGCGCCTTATTTTAAAATTGGTTGCAAGTTTTTTATTGTTATTATTATTATTATTTATTTATTATTATTTTTTGTTTACGAGTTGTACTCTTTGTATCTATGAAGTTAGGTAGGAAAGTTTGGCGTCACTCACTCTTGTTTGAATTATCATTTAAAATATATTTCCTTAAAAATTTACTAGGGAGAGTTAATCGCTACTTCTGAAAACTGGAACACAGTATAAAGGGATTCTCTCCGATGCACAGTTTTAAACACAGCATGACGTGTACTCGCTCGTAAGTTACGTCTCATTAAAATTGAATCATCTATATATGTGAAGCAAGATGTATGCGTTAAGATTACTTTTCTACCTTGACTTGAAGAAAGATTGCTCTAGATGTCCATTGCAGAGCGCTTTACTGCTGTACTCTCTTAGTGTTAAATTTCTGTTTTTCACTGCATCAGTCTGTTTTGGACTATAGTCCTTAGTCATTAGATTTGAATCCCAGTAGTTCCGGAGGAAGGCTTTTGGTGATATGTTTTCAAAGTACTGGCCTTGTGTCTGCACTTACACAACTTATATTTTGACTGATATTTTCCGTTTAAGCAATGTGTTAATTACAATAATTAAATATTGTAGATATTTACCACCGCTAACCTATGAATTAACGGTATCATTGTACACTTGGTGACAGAAATTCGTAGTAATTTCAACATTTAGGCAATTAGGCATGTTGTTGATGGTTAATTGTTTGTATTAAGGTGGGAACATTAAACTTCATGGATACCTTTGAGTCTTTCGGAAAAAGTAAGCCCGATTGAGCGGATACTAATATGGTGAATGTTGTTTGCATCAACGAATTAAAGCTCACATGTATGGGGACTGAAGAGTGAATCATGGCTTACTTTATTGGTGTGGTGAAAGAATCAGCAAGATGGCTTTTACCGAGCGTGGTGATATAGCGGTTAGCGTCCTCGCCTCGCATTCGGGAGGACGCCGGATCGAATCCCCGTCCGGGCATCCAGATTTGGGTTTTCCATGGTTTCCCAAATCACTCCAGGCAAATGCCGGGATGCTTCCTTTAAAAAAGCCTTTGCCGAATTTCTTCCATTCCTTGCCCCTCATCCTTTCCCGTCTGTAAGGACCTATCTGTTAAAAAACTTTAAGCAGTTGAAAAAAAAAAGATGGCTGGTGATAAATTGACACAGAATGTATGAGTTTTAGCTGCATCAAAGCATGCAGAAATACCAAACTTGAATACATAGACCGTTTAAGGGTGAACGTTACCATCATGACGTTAAGTAGATTTTTTTCAGGTTATTAAAGCACGTAGCCCAATTATGACTCATAGTCACATAAAATAGTCGAATTTGCCTTCAAGGTCATGACGTCAGTAGAAGTGCTCTTCTTATAACTGCTCAAATATAGGTCACTTAAGCTTTAAGTGAGCGACCTGCACAATTTCAGGTACTGTACCTGTAATTTGGAGCATATTATGGCCAAAAGCCTCATCGGCACCTATTACTTTTCTTGCACTCACACTGTAAATAATTAAACCACTTATTCTTTTTCCAGTTCTTTATTATTTGCTTTCTTCGTTCTGGGATAAAAAACGTAGCTGCAACAATGTATGAAAAAAAATCAGTCCAGCATAAAGATATAGTCAAGGAAAATGGGAATTGTAATCGTTTGTGGATGGCGAAGGATTATGGTTCTGACACTGTTGCTGTAAATGTGTCGTCCTGTTTGATGGCATTCTTCTGATCAGATAGTGTTGGTATTATTCTCACTGGGATGTATTAAGATTCTGAACAAGACACTGAGAGGATAAAAGAAATTATTGTAAATTCCTAAAGATCATATTTGAAAATACTGTTTCATCTGCATTTGTTCATTTGTTTTTACTATTGATAATTCAAACTGTTGTAAAAGGGGCCCATCGAAAGATTTTAGTTACAAGTTGTGAGCGAATACCATTCTGCATTTTCCATCCTAAGAGAAGAACTAATGCCATTATAGTCATCCAGAATGAGTTCTCTTCCAGGTCTGTTGCCAATTCTTCACTTAAAATTGTTTGGTAGAAGCTCAAATAGTTAAATGTAAACATGTTTAAATATTTTCGTAAAAATAATTGCGATGAAAGCAATGTTTTGTTTTTGTGTAATCGGTTAAGCGTGCATGTTAAAGCGTCTCCGTGCTTGACCCAGGCCTAAGCGTGCCAGCTATTCTGATAATCGTTTTCCGTAGCCACCTACCGTCAATGGCCTCTGAAGAATTGCACATCACGCAAATCTGACAGTTCACATTCAAATTCAACATTCGCTATCAATTAGAACATAAAAAATCGTAAAAATATATTACATATTAATAATTATATGATCGCTTAAAATAATACGCTACTTGTTGTGCATGTTTCAAAACCTTACACCCGTTTCCTCTTTACGGTGGGTTGCAGGAGACTGTTTATTATACGGGTCAATGATGTAGAGTGGAGGGGTGTGGGGGGTTGTTGATATACCTGCAACGCTCAATTCTTCTTTACATTAACCAGCTTGGTGCTTCCGAAGATATCGAATCGGCTCATTCGCTAGATGTAAAATGCAAGCCTTTCAATTTAGACGACTTCCAGTGTGGAACTGTAGTGGAATGTAGCAGGCGCCATGTCTGAACTTGTGACTTCATATGTAACATTAGTGCTTAGTTTTTCTATACATACTGGAAACACTGTAGTTTCAGGCCAGTTTGTTGGCACTGCCATGATGTCGATGTATACTCTGTCTTATCCTTAGATGGTTTTCATTCTGAATTATAAATTTTCTTTACTTTTTATTCTTCTTAAATTTAACAGACTTAATTCTGCGGAACCTCTTTCAGCTGTGTCTCAAACACATTAATATTGATGTCATTGAGTTACCCTGTAATGCAGTTAGTTGTTTAATATTGCTTGGACCGAAAATTAAATGCAACGCAAAGTTTTGTGTATAATTGACAGGCACCAAACTAGATTTAAACTCCCAAGTTAAATGAAGGAGGCGGCCAAGTTTGGAGCGCTTTTGTTAACGATACTTTTTAATGAAATGTTTTATTTCTGGAAGCCGCAAAACTGACATTCGTTGGAGTAATACTTTCATCCTCTCAACGTCGTTTCAGATCAGTTGTTCATGATTAGAAATGAACACAAAAAATTTTCATATCAATTTTTCCTGTGTTCCTGTTGTTTAATAAACATGTTTCTCTACAGCTGCAAGCGAATTTATGAATATTTCCCAATTTTGGTTGTTATTTATATATTCACAGAACTTCTGTAGATAGCAGTGCAACATTAACCATGGCTAAACACTGAAATTCAGAGCGCTTGAACACTGCTGAAGATGTAGGTATAAAGTAATAGCATTATTAGGTTTGGAAGTAAATAGTTTTTGAAATCTGTTTCTCAAATGAACTTAATCGTGGTGAGCTTTATGAGTGATATAAACGTTAAACCATCCTGTAGATAAGTAATACTTGAGAAACGTTTTATTCATGTTATTTGTGATAGAGCATAGGAAACGACTTAGTATCGAATGAAACCAATTTTTATTGTGAAAAGTCTTTTTTAATAATTATTCAGGTATGTTCATGTAGTTTTAACTGTATTATTGGACCCATCTGATCCTTTTATGTCATGATAATTATATTTCCCATATAGTGTATAGATAATTGAGCTCCAGAATTTAAATCGTAATATTAATTCGACATCTATCTAAAGAACGGTGGCGAACAGTGGAAGCAAGACGGAATAGAATCAGTGATTAGTCTTTTACTGCTATGAAACATTGTATTTTCTATAACACGACATAGTTTGCCGACCACGAAATGCGTAGTATTGTAATGGAGGGATTCGACTATGCGTAGCCCCTTTTATGTAGTCTTCCCGGCGTAGCGTGAGCGGAAGGTGGACATTCCTTGTCCTGGGGTGCCGCCGGCAGGTGATAAGACCGCCAAGTTCCCAGTCAATAGGAAGGAACCGCGCCACCTATAAATTACTTAGATAACACTCGACCCGTAAGGAGGTTCTTGCTTACTTGGTCTCCGATCGGCCAGTTAGCCCTTATCTTCGGCAACTTGGAGTCGCTGTAACAGGCAGCTGATTGTGAACGAGCACGGCCAGCAAATCTTCTCTGCAGCAGCGCTGCAGTTCTCCTGTTGTGCTTATCGACGGCTTAAATGGTTTAATATGAATATATACATGTATTTAGTATGGCACGTGACGAATGCAACTATCGTATTCCACTTGTATAAACAAAAATTGAAATTATCTGCCAGTGTGTGCGCGCGTGCGTTAATGCGCCAGCAAACTGGATCGGAAATATACAGCGCGATCTGGATCGAATCCTTGTCCTCGCTTACCGACCGTGCTGATTGCAGTTTCCCTGGCCTCGCATTCGGGAGGACGCCGGGTCGAATCCCCGTCCGGGCATCCAGATTTGGGTGTTCCATGGTTTCCCCAAGTCACTACTGGCGAATGCCGGGGTGCCTCCTTAAAAAGGCCATGGACGTATTCCTCCCCGTTCCATATCCCCAGTCCCATCCCGCCTCTTAATGACGTCGACGTTGACGAAGCGTAAAGCCATAAGAAGAAAAAAAAATATAGCAGAAGCAGTTACCCGCAATCATCAAGGCGAATATTGGGAGAGTCCCATATCTCCGCATCATAAACTGCACATTTCACAAACAAAAATAAAGTGACACAGAACATTGTTACGCGTTTCGGAGAAATATGGTACTACAAAATTCCTGCAATAGTGTTAATGGTCCGAATCTGACAAATCTGGTTCTATCACGTGCAGGGTACATGCCTTCCCACTTACACAATTGCACACCGGACTCCTTTGCACAGGTGCCACTGTCTCTTGGTGCGCCAGGACAAAATTTAAAAAAATAATAAAAAAATTTTAAATAAAAATGAAATTTAGTAAAAACTCATAGCTATAAGTAAACAACACATCACAAGAAAACGTAACAGTGCGTTTAGTTCGACGATACTTTCCCCAGCTTATTGGCGTTAGTTTGAATGGAAATTACAGTTTCGTTATTTGTCAATCCATGACAATGAGATGACGAGTATGCATTTGATCCCAATACTCGTAATGTTTATACAATCCTGGGGCAGTTTGTAAGTCATATTTTCTAAATATAATGGGTCGTCTAATGTTGTCACTGATTTGTAGCACATTACATCCGCTCTGGTTGCACTGGTGTCTTGGGCTTTGCTGGCAGACATTTTACAATGCTATGGTGTTTTATATATACATAGTCTATACTTTGTCCGATGAGAAAAACTGCGCGGAAGTTGACAGTAAACTTCGTTGAGTTTTTTGGTTATGTCTTTACGCCTTGTCGACGTCGAGGATATTAGAGAAGGGAAATGACTGTGGTCAAGGAATGGGAAGGAATTCGATGATGGCCCCTTGAAGGAACCACCCGGGAATTCTCGTGGAGTGATTTGGGGAAATTATGGAAAACCAAATGTGGATGGCTGGACGAAGATTCGAACCCGCACCCTCCCAAATGCGAGGTCAGAACGTTACCGATCACCCACCACGCTCAGTAATAATTGTCGCAGCTTTGACTATGTGCAAACTTATGATGATAACTTGATGATAAGCAAAGCAAACAAGTGGTTCATTTGAGGAAACACCGAAACAAGCCAAAATTTAACATGTCAGAGTATAAGAATTAAACTCGATAACACCAACATAGTATGATGCAGTTAAAATCCGAAGTAATAAAAATAAGTTAAACACTAAGGAAGCAGCAAAGCGCTCAGCAGTGCACGTTTAGAGCAACCGTACTTCAAATTAAAAACGAACAATATTAATATTAAAACATTACACAAGGAGATTGCTGCGGTAGGCGTAAGGCCGTTTTTGTTTGCTTTACAGCTGTCTTCATGTTGCAGCTGCGATGCATCGAGCAGTAGGAAAATATCGAGCGTGGTGGGTGAGAGGTAACTCTCTCGTCTCACATTCGGGAGGACGCGGGTTCAAATCCAAGATTTGGGAGTTCCATTGTTTCCCCAAAACATTCTAGGCGAATGCCGCGGTGGTTCCTTCTGAAGACTATACCCAAATTCCTTCCCATTCGTGGGCCGAAGTCCTTTCCCGCCTCTAATGACCTCGATGTTGACAATGCGTAAAGCCAGAATAAAAAGTTCGAAAATTATGAGCCGAGCATTACATTTAATTTTATCCTCATACTATGACGAGTTGGTGCATTTACCCTGACCTCGATGTGAGTTAATAGCTTCCTTTCATTTTTATAGAAATTTTCATCCTCGTCTTCCATAATAATAAATCAGTTTTACTGCAGAGCGGGATTATCTGAGACGACAATAACGCTCCCTGGTGCGGTCTTGGAGTGCGACACGCGGCCGTCTGCGGAGCCGCTTGCTTGTTAGGGCACTGACCCGAGACATGTTAACGAGAGCCGTGGGCTTTATTCGGGCGGCGATTAGCAGAGTCGAGACCAGCAATCACGGCCGTCATTACCAACGCGTCTGCCCCTTTTCACTAGATAGGAAAGCACGAAATAAAAAAAGAAAACAGACAATTCCGCCCACCAACTCGATTGCTGTCGATATTTTCCTCCCTATAATGAACCAACGTTTGTTATTTCAAAACACCCCGGAGGTGGTTGTAAATGCAGAGCATATTTAAATACATAAATAAAGGATTGTTTATAAAGATTTTGGTCGTTTAGTCTTGTGGAGAAAATGCCTTTAATTAATGTTAAATAGCAGTTTTATTGCCCGCATGATTCCTTTATATAGTCCAAGGTAGATTTCTGCCCAGTTCCTCTTCGTAGCAGCACTTTCCTAGCTTTAATAACTGAAGTGACAAACAGTGAAGCTGCAATTAAAAAAAGAGGAAAAAGTAAAATTCACTTGTAGGAAATAGAATAAATATACGAGGGGTGATTAGAAACTAAGGTTACAAAGCCTGCACTGAAACATGTACATTTTATTTCATACAACCAATACAGCCAACTGATAGGTTATTTTTTTTTACATAGATTTCGATTTAGGCACTTGTCGCTAATTTTGAATATTCTCTACTGGTAAAAAAAAAATCCTTGCGTGTGCAGTCACGTCGTCACTAAGTGGTTTAACTCCTCATCTGAAGCAAATCGTCGGTCTCGTAGGAGACCCATCAAGTAAGGAAGGAATCCTGTTCTGAATCAGCTCCTCGATGCGAACTGTGATCAAGTCTGTTAATGCCGTGCTGGGCTGGCTATCCTCGTCGGTTACGTTTTCTCTATCAGCCGCAAACCTTCGACACCGTTCTGCAACATGCTGGCTTGCCTCTACCAGCTGCAGGTGAATTTCAACCGCAGTTACATGTTTCGCACACAGAAACGGATTTCTTCATGAAACCAGTTTTACAAACGATTCGCCATTTCTGTTTACCGACAACTAGCGTTGTAGATGGCAGGTGACTGAAACTATGATCAGTTGCCAACCGCATGTCTTAGAATTACCGCACACTACTAATTTCTCTATAATGTACCGCACTCCAGGAATATCGACCTTGTTACTATAGTTTTGTTATACCCGTGTTAACATTTGATAGAAAGAAACCTGTTTAGTGTTAATAATCACGAAATTATATATTTTTTCTATACATAGTTACAATCATATGGTAAACTGGCTACTGTCCGCGACTTCGTATGCGTGGACTTAAGAGTTTTATTGCTAGAATTTGATAAAATCCACATCTATACTGTATAATTATTTGTGTCTGTACATGAAATATATAAACAGATCATACACAAATTGACTGCGAGAGAAGCAAAGGCTGTGCGACCGATATAACATTACAGAGACACACGCTATCCGTCTGTCTGTCACCGGTTAGTTTTCAAATTTTCGTTTTTTATTACGAAAAACCGTATCCTTTGTCAGATGATACATAATATTTACTTGTCAACTTTCAATAAGGTTGGTTTAGACCTTTAATCGTGAAAATGTGACAAACAGACAGAGTTATTTCGCATTTAAACTATTAGTATAGATTAGTTTACCTTACAATTGCTCAATAAATATTCTTATTTAACCAGAAACTACTAAGAAAAGTGTCGGTACAACAGAAATTTTAAAAGGAAATACATTTAACCATCCACATTTTTGCTACTGACATTATTGTGAAATATTTCGAACTGTTGGATGTTGCTTTCAAACGCAAAAACGTTCCTTTCCGTTTCTCATCTCCTGCAGTTTGCAGTAAAACCGATTCGGCTATTCTTATTTGCTTTCGAAGGCACGACGTTACCTTCTGCTCGACAAATAAAAGGCAGAGTCGCTACTGTTTCCTAAACTAGGTGCTATTGATGCCGGGTGGCTAGAACACACAGTCGGCACAATCCCCTTAACTGCGCCGCTGCCGGAAACACTGTTCATTGCCGCTGATGAACGAGCCCGGGCACAAAAGGCCGGAGCGAGTGAGTCGCTAGGGTTTTCCACTCACATCTACGACTCACTGAAACGAGCCAAATGGACCAAGGTTTCTGAGGCCATCCGCCGCCCCATTTGCCGCAGAGGGAGAGACTAAAAATATTAATACGACTGACCTCTTACAGTTGTTAATTTTGCCTCGAGGTAAAAGACTTTCGTGACTGTGTGTTGCAGTTGTCACATAATTGTCTCGACGGAGATAAACTGCAAGCTTTGATTTCTTACAACCGAGGTTTGTGAGCGATAACACTTTGGGCTCTTATTCGCGAGGACGAGGATTCCAGTCTCCGTCCAGCCATCCAGATTTCGGTTTTCCATTGTTTCCCGAAATCATTCCAAGCGATTGTAGAGACAGTTCCTTAAAAAGGATTGACCGAATTCCTTCCCGTTTCTTGCCATCGTTCTCTCCCGACTGTAATGAGCTCGACGTTGACTATGCGTAAAACCATAAAGAACCTTTTTTTTTTTTTTTTTTTTTTTTTTTTTTTTTTTTTTTTTTTTTTAATATTCACTTCAGAAAGAACGCCAGATAATATTTCAGAAAAACTAAATTTTGTGCCAGCATCTCTCCCTGTAAATCTCTTAATCACTTCAAGCTCTTCAACCCTTGAGTGGTACCGAGCGTGGTGGGTGAGCGGTAACGCTCTGGCCTCGGATTCGGGAGGATGCCTGTTGGAATCCTCGTCTGGGCATCCGGATTTGGGTTTTCCATGGTTTCCCCAAATCAGTCCAGGTGAAGGCCGAGATGCTTCCTTAAAAAAAAAAGGCTATAGCCGAATTCCTTCCAGTTCCTTGCCCTTCATCCTTTCCCGCCTCTATTGTGACCTCGATGTCGACGAGGCCAAAAGCCATAAAAAAAAATAAAAAAAAATTCTTGAGTTGTGGTATTTTCATTTTGAGTCCTTTTGTCTGTGCAATCAAGAGTCTTCAAAATTTTAGATGCTTTAAGTGCGAACTACTTTCGTCCGCCAAGCGATCCGTACAACCAATTGTGTTTTATATTGATTTCACGAATTCGTTTTTGTAGAAATAGTTTTTTAAAAGATAAACAGTAGTGATTTTTAAATCGAGTTTACTGTTGGTTTTGTGAAATTTTCTTTCAAGTGGCGATATGTTTATCCCAAACACACACACAAAATCAGATGAAAAAACTGTAGTGAGGACTTGGAAAAAATTCTACACATTATTTTTGCAAAATATTTAATACCCTATTGATGAAATTATCTTTCGAGTGACACATATACGATTTTTTATTCGAAATATTTTATTTTGAACTATCTTATTTGTTAATTACTGGTTCAGTTATTTTACGAAAACCGTTAACTCTAGAAAGATTGCTGTAATGTTCTTATAATCTTTAGGAGTAACGTATGGTTGTAATTTTTAACAGAATTTCCCTATACTGTATGTAGTTTTAGAACTAAAGGGTGAGTAAGATTTTTATGATTATTTGCCAAATACAAATTGTGAAATAAAAGAAATCCAGACATTTTAGGATTTGGAGAGATACATGGTTTGGTTTGACTCCCCTTGAAGATTACCAAAATAAATAAAAAAGTCGTTACCCCCTATTTTATCTCAAATGATTTTTCAGTTTTTCACTTGGTACTCATAATTGTGTTGAGATTAGAAAGAACTAAAATACTGCGCAATCACAAATTTTCAAGTTGAATGGCTCAGAAATTACAAGGTTTGACGGACGGACGAATGGGTGAATGCGTCTCTCATTCAGTAACTTGTGAAGAATTTTATTGCTATTGTAACAAGTCGTTTGTGTGGCTGTCTTATTAAAGTATCACTTTCAAATGATAACTTATGATGTAACGTTATCATTTTGATACAGCAGTAAACACCGATCACAAGATTGCAACATAGTCTTCCAGTGTTTGTAAAAATATGACAATGTTTCCTCTGTTGTCTTCTTAGACGTTGTCGAAACATTGTCATATTTTTATGACACTAACCAGCTACAAACCACGGAAGACTATGTTGTATTTATACGCCGAAAAATATCCGTTCACAGATTACAAGATTGTTAGTGTCAAGCTGGTGCGGTTATTACGCGTATGATCTGTACGTTTTATTTATTCACTGAAAATTTGGCTTTATGTTATTCACAACGCTGTCCGGTTAGAAAAATCATTAATGTGTCAAAATATGCTAATATGTAATATTACTGTTTTTGTTTCATAATTGGAACGGCTCTGATACGGTGATCCATGATAATGTGAGAAACGTATTAAATATTCCCCAAATACACCCGTCTACATCTAAAAAAGTGGCTTTCTAATTTTGACGTAAAGGATCTAGTAAAATTACTCTTAACTTTTATGTGTTCACGGAGTTAATTATGGCATATTTTAGCGATGTACAAAGACAGCAGTGTTTTAAATTTCAAACTTTTTATACCCTCTTTTCTTTCCTTATTAAATACTTTTCTCTTCAGAATTTAAATATTCTCTTTGTTAGAGAAACGTTGTCGTTAATACTTCAATCCGAAAATGTACTGGTGGTCAGCTTTTCATTCGCTGCATTGTTACCTGAAGAAAAAAATAATAATAGAAAGAAGCAGTGATATATGAAAATCTGGCGGAAAACTTCATTTGCTTCCGAAATAATGAGACTGAATTATTTAAATAGTAAACGCCATGGGAAAGAGTTTTGTTAACGCTTGTTCATTGACCTGTGTTGTGGTAAGGGATTAGAAAATAGAGTTGATAGAGAAACTTTTTTTCCGGAGTCTGCATTCATTTAGAAAATTCGTTTCTTTCTTTTTAACTTCAGAAATTGTGTGTAACATTAATTGTTTATATACTTCGTCTCCTTAGTTTTTTGACGACATTGTATGAGAAACAACTGATTAAAAAAATGTAACACTTACTAATTGCTTAACATCATATAAACCGATGGAATTCAGTCACAAAATCATTATGCTTACGGAATATCGCGCTTGTCAATAAATTTATGACTTCAATTGATTTAAGATAATAAATCTTTTGAGGGTGGTTCATTCCTGGGCAGGGACGTTCTCATGGTACGCTATTCATGGAATGATTTTACATTAGTAAAATTCGGGCAGAATGTTTCCTATCTTCTTGCGTGTACCATACTTGTTAGGCATACGACATACATTATAAAAAGTTCATAAGAAAACAAAACTCTGATGCAACAAGTTTAGGCTTTTGGGACCTCTTAAAATCTTTATAACTAACGAGCATTTTAAAAAATTAGCCAAATAAGTCAATAGAAAAAGTACTTATAGTTTTTTCCAATTTTCCGAACAACTTTTCCAATTGTTCTTTCTCTAAAAACCTCAGTCCAATTATAACAATAATTTAACGAAAATTAGCCAAATCGGTCCATAGAATAAAGTGATTTCAGTGTTTCCGGAATTTTTCAATTTTCTGGACACCTTTTCCAACTTTTCTTTCTCTAAAACCGTTATTCGGGCTATTAAGAATATTTTAATTCATAAAATGACGCCAATGTAACTGTATTATGTAGGTTTATTGCTGTACGACTTTCGCCTCTCCTCAAGGCATCATCAGCTACGAATCTATTTTAAAATTTAGATTGGATTTACAAACTTATTTGACATAACGCTAAATTGATACATTTTCTTATTATTTACACTTACTATTTACATTAGTGGATTTCAGTATAGTAACCACACATCTTTGCTTTCCCTCCAAAGCATGTTTCCATTACAGCCATTTGTCTTTGCTGTTGTGTACACGATATAAACATTGCGTCTTCTACAATTCGCTTGTTTTCGGTGGCCATCTTATTTTCTTACTGTGAAAGGTGGTGATGCGCTGACGGCGCCAGATTTGAAATTGCGTGGGAGATTTTATATCTAATTTTATGTAAGTGTGTGAGTGCATGTATTTGTTAGGTTTATTTCTTTACTGTAGGGTTATTGTATGTTTACCAGTTTGAACAGTGTTTGGTTTGTTAAATTTATGTGGTCATTCAGTACCTGCTTGCCATTTTTTATTGCTTTTTGTATGTGGTAGTTTTCTTGTAGAGAGAGGGTATTGTGTCTGTAATTGTTGATTGTGAGTATTTGCATGTCTTTGTTAATGTCTGTTGGTAAGTGATCGTTTTCTATTAGATGTTCGGCAAATTATGAATATATATATTAGTGCAACATTGTTTCATCCTTAAACTTCACCGGACTATTATGAACATTTATAAAATAACATAATCGGTCCATAGAAAATAAGCAAATCATTTGCCCAGAATTTACTCATTTTCTGAACAAACTTTTCCAATTTTTCTTTCCCTAAAATCCTTATTCGGAATATCATGAACATTTTAAAAAAAAATAACATAATCGTTCAATAGAAAACTTTGAATTTTTTCGCGAATTGTCAAATTTTCCAATTTTTCTCTATAAACCTTAATCGGACTGTTACATTTTTTTAAAATTAGCCAAATCGGACCATAGAAGAAAGTCAATTTTTTCCCGAATTTTCCAATTTTTTGGGCAACTTTTCAAATTTTCCTTTACCTAAAAACCTTATTCGGGTTATTTTGAGTATTTAAAATAAAATCAGCCAGATCGGTTCAGCCGTTCTCAAGTGAGGTGGTTACCAACTAACAGCATTTCATTTTTATTTATTTAGATTTAAGACTGATTTTTACTTGTTTGTTAGTCACAGATATTTCAAATACAATTACTGGAGTATGAATTGTTTGATTCCCTTTCCAAGTTGTGTGTCGCTACGAGATTTGATATTTGTATTTAAACACTTTTTTTTTAATTGCAGATCTTATTGTTTAACGTCTGTTAAAAGCAGAGATTTATTCACAATAAGCAAAAGGTTGAACTTTTTTTTTTTTTAAAGATGTTGGCTTCTACTACTTAGAGGTCCATGAATACATGAATAAAAGTTTTATTTCTGTATGTTTGTTCGTTCCGGTATCGTGAAAAATTACGAACAAATTTTCATGGATTTTTCGCATTTTCAAAACTTAGGGAGATGTGTATAGTCATTCTACATCTCTTGATGGTTGAGCATTGTTAGTAAAAAAAAGGTTATATTGGCTTTTTATTTTATTTTTTCATTTTTATTAGTTCCCCAGTGGATGTGGTTTACGTGGAGGCAGCATCAAGCAAAATTGCAAATTTAGTGTGTGCAGGTAGGAATATATATATATATATATATATATATATGTGTGTGTGTATGTATGGAAGAACTGCAATTTTAAAATTTTCTAGTACTGAAATAACATCTCACCGGATCTAAATACAAAAAGAGTGCTATTATTCAAAGTAGGTGGTCAGAACCAGTTGGTAAAATAGAATAAACAGCTGATGTTACCCCAGTCTAATCAAGTATATATTCTTGCTGTGACCCTTCTCTTCAACTGATACTGTTGAATTGCATCTGCGCTGGTCCCTTTTTTTCAGTTTTTCGGGTTTTTTTCGTCGATGAACAGTTCATTCGATCCGACAGAAGAATAGTGGTAAGGAACTGGAAGGAATTTTTCAATTGTTTTTTGAATAAATCATCCAGGCATTCGCATGGAGTGTTTAAGGGAAGACATGGAACCAAAAAGTCTGCTTGGCTGGACAGAGATTTGAACCCACCTCCTCCCGAATGCCGAGTGCTAACCGCTCATGCACTACGCCCTCTGCACTTGGACAGACGCTGAGCCGAGAGTAATCCCAAATCCGGCGTATCAGCGGTTCCGATTACAGTTTTGGTGATATTTGTAATCATCGAGTCGGCTGTAGGGATTATCACAGAATACTGCTACTCGGATTGACAAAAAGCTTACATGATTCGCAGACATATTCCAACACTCATTTCCCTCTATTAGCATAAATCGTCGTGGATAAAATTATCTTTTTCCCGTCACGTGGAACCAGATGTAAATAATTTCAGGTTAGACAGAAACTTTAAACTCCCGTAATAAAAGTGCTTAAACAGTCATTACGTTCCTGGAACAGCTGCTTCTGACCCATTCCAGTGAACAAATATCTGCTCATAAACTGGTTCTGAAACAAGCTCTTCAACAATCCTTCCACTTGTAAGTTTTCGCATTCAGACTCTTTTGCCATAAAGCAGGTCTGCTGCACACTTTCCTTGAGCTCATAAGCCCACGTATAGCATCTGCAACTTTTTAGGAACGGTTTTGGCTCACATTACGTCATTCGCGCCGTTGACAACGTAAATTACACGCCCGCCGCGCTCAACTGTCGCGCTTTGAAGAGTGAGCCTTTGCTTTTGAAGCCTTCCGAATTGCTACGTGCAGTGGCCGCGCTTTAAGACTCGCAACTACTCTGTTCGCCGGGTCCGCTTTGTCACTTTGTCTTTTGATGCTGTGCCTCGAGGCTCCTTTCATTCCCCTTTTTTCTCTCCTCCCGACGCTGTCCCGACAGAGACTACTAGTCGCCGTGGACAGCTGAGCTCACCAGCGTGTTCCGTGGGATTTCGGACCCACCGTGTATTGATTGGGTCGCTGGCCACCCGAGCCACGGAACCCCTGTGTCTGCAACAACAGAAACCATACAACTTGCATTGTCACAGCGTCCTCCAGCTCGCCTCAGAGCTTCCTTCACTTGTGCCGTTCGGATGCTGAATATTATCTCATGGGAACCAGCACTCTATTTGTTACAGCGAACACTTTTATGGGATTATAATAATGTTTAGGTAAAAATCAGTATGCTGCTATTTGATGATGACATTGTCCTATTAGCAGAACAGAGTGAGGATCTTGAGATTTACTAAATGTATTAACAAAATACTGAAAGACGGTTTTTGGCTAAATATTAACCAAACCTGGTCGAAAGCAATGAAATGTAGCAGAAATGATAGTAATAATAGTATATTCAATATAAGAACAGAGTTGGGTGCAATGGCAGAAGTAAGTGAAATCTGCTACTTAGAAAGTAAAATTACAACTGATGACCAAATCATATTAGAAGCAGATTGCACTAGGAAAAAGAGCCTTCACGAAAAGCAGAAATCAATTAGTTTTAAATTTTTATCTAGGACTCAGAACCTATATTGTGTGAATCGCAGCATTTTATGGTATCGATGCATGTACTTACGGAATAGCAGAAAGAAGAAAAATTGAAGCATTTGAAATGTGGTGCTACAGAAGAACGCTGAAAATTAAGTGGACTGACAAAGTACGAAATGAACCTGTTTTGGAAATGATGGGCAAGGAAAGAAGTTGGTGGAAGAGTTTTACAGAAAGATGATACAGGATGGTGTTTCGTATTTTGAGACATGCTGGATTAGTTAATTTGTTAGTTGAGGGAACAGTCGAAGGTAGGAGCTGTAGAGGCAGACAGAAGATGAATATCTAAAGCAAATAATTGCAAGGGATATGTTGAGATAAAGAGGTCAGCGCAAAATAGGAAGGAATGGTGGACTGCATCAAAAATGTCAAAACTGCTGACCGTAAAATGAGAAAATAAAAAGATATAGTTGAGATTTCGTATCTTTTAGCTTAATAGGTGTCTCTAAATTTAGTATCTTTACGTGTAAAAAAAATACTATAAAACATCTTTTTTTTTGCTACAGTGATATGACCAGCAGGTCTGATTTCTGATCCCGAAAAACCGGACTCACTACCCCGCCACCGATCACAGTGTGAAGAGATTTTAACCCTCCTACCTTTGGGATTTTTTAATTTTAGGGGGGAAAAAACTGCCATCTTTATCACGACTTGTCAAACGATTGTCTAGTTCGTACACAGCCACACTAGTCGCTATTTACCTGGGATCGTTGGATGTTATTGAGCGGAGGAAGCCCTAAAACTCCCATGAACACCAAACTCATGGTGCTGTTCTTCACAAATTTCTACGGCATGTAGTGCATTTACTGTGCAGTGGTAGTGACAGATATAGCAAAAACGGCCACAACTATAGAGACAAAATCTCTCGGTTTATAATAGGCGCCAAGGCGTATTCCCTAGTTTAGTCACTAAAGTGCATTGAAAACAACTAGCATTCAAGTGGTGAAAAAAAACGCTCTGCGTTTATAATTCGCTAAATGGGCATCAGGTGTCAAGCTGCAACGGAATTTTCGCACAAAATATCAAAGAGATCCACCCACAGACCAAAAAATCGGGAAAGATTTCAATTCAGGATTGATGTCTGTCGCCTCACCACAGGCGGACATATCGAGCACCTGCGAGGTACATCAGAGACTTGGAGAGATTTTGTGCCTGTCATAGCCACTGCGCAATAACTGTTCTAAATCCTTGAGAGACGTATGAATCACCCTGTACAAATTACTGCAGCAATACGGGTCAGCTAGTACGCCACAAACTGGATACCAGAACTTCTCGAAAATTGTCAGTAAAGCAACATAATTTCAGAATATTGGCTACGAAGTATGGGTATGTTATTTCAGATTTCAGGCTGATTTACAAAAATCAGAAGATCATCATTTCGCTTGATCTAATTGTAGAACAATATAATTATAGGGTATATACTATATAAAGAAATGAAACACGATGGTATTGCAAAAGAGGTTTCCCGTACGTACAAAAAGTTTTAGTTAATGCGGAAATGTCTGAACAGTCATTTCATTTCAGCTATTCAGACTCTGTTGCGATTTACGATATAAATAATTCTACCATTCATTGAGAAAATTTCGGCAAGTATGTATCGGTATAAGCCAGAAAAATGAAACCAACGGAACCAAAAAAAAAAGTTACCAACACGTTTTTATCGTACTTGATCTTGCATATGTTATAGATACTTGCTGAAAATAAGGTGAACATCTTTTTAAAACCTCGAATCTAGACTCCTAAGACAACCTTTCATTACCATCCTACACGAAAGGAGAACCTGGGACGTATCAGAGAAAGACGGGCAATTATGACAGATTCGGCCCTCATTTTTCTTTTGTGTACGTCACAACTAAGAAGTAAATGTCGCGTGTTTTGACTTTAACTCCTAATACCTTAGCTGGACTCTCAATTTTTATGCGCTTCTCGTATATGTTTCAGCTTTATATTATTCTACTCCCTCAGTAACTGCACTGCTGTTTGGGTTGCGTTAATGTATATAGCCTACAGGTCTGGCAACGACCGAAAGCTGACCACTTGCCCCTGTCTTCCCACAGTAAATCGCAGATTGTGAAAGTCGATGTATATATTTCTTGGATGTCGAAATATATATAGTGGTGAGAAGAGTTAATCCTGTTCTTCTGAATCTTGTTTCCAGTGAAAACAAAGTTGATGACTTGTCCTGTATTCGGAGAAAGTAGCTGGAATTTCAAAGGCTCTTAACCCGACCTTCACCGCCGGCGTATTTGAAAACACAGCATTTGATTTCTCGATCAGTAGGTACAGTCTCGATAGATAGAAAATTAATGTTAACTGTAGGTCTATTTTACCCGGTAGGATTTTCGGGCTAGGTTAGGTAAGGAGGAAACGAACTGACCACTCTACCTCCAATACCAGGCTGGGTACACCTCCTTCGTGAAGTGAATACCAAGTTTCGCTTTTTAGCTTATTGGATGAGGCAAATCAGGCTGCGCTTGTAATTACTTGCAAACGATATAGTCCATATACATTACAGATCTGATTGTGTGTAACTTTGCGGTAATCGTTTTATGACTATGTCATATCCAAGAAAAGCTACTTTATGTTCATGTAGTAGCTAGTCTTAAGTTATGTTTGACCAGATTTTAACTGGAAGAGATTAAGCCATGGTCTTTTGAAGGTACGATCCAGGCATTCGCCTTCGGTGATTGGGGGAAAGCATCGAAAACGTAAATTTGGATGGTCGTCCCAAATATGAGATCAGTACGTTACCGCTCACCCATCACGCTCACTGCTGTTCTTGTCCACTATCCATATATTTTTTTAAAATAAATGATATTAAGGAATGATCAATGCCACAGTCACACCAAGAAATTTCTGGGGCTCAATAAGGAAATATTAATTTAAAAACAAATTTGATCACTTATGTGCGAGTTACATTAATCGCAAGCTGTAAACAAGAACCCTGACATCCTTGTAGATACGTCGTGAAAATCCCGCAAGTCTCGTATCCGTAATAAGTAACACGTGGGTTGATACAGAAGTGAGCAGATAATCGAGCAGTGACTGGCGATTGACAGGTAGGATCCCCTCGACCTTGCTGCGGCCGTGGGTCGATGCCCGGCGGCGTTTGTCAAGTGTATCGGGTATTGTTAGTGCCAGGCACCGTCATTAGGAGCGGGTGAAGGCGGGCGCTCGATACAGTAGTAGTTCGGGCCGGGCCCCCCGGCTGGCTTTGCCGGCCTCTCCTCGTTACAGCAGCGAGAGGGTCCTCCCAACTGGACACTGGTCGTCAGCGCTGCCAACGAGCCCAGGTCATTTGTCGCATCGAGTGTGCTCCGCCTATTGTAGCCCGCCACGCCAGCAGCGACGAACTTACTACACCAGATAAAAACTACTGCATTTAAGTATTATTTTTTTAGAAACGTAAAAAGTGATGCACGTGTTAAATTTATAAAAGCTAAGCTAAGCTTAGTATGCAATCCGAAGCTTGACTGGACACTCGCGAAGGAGGTATACTTAGCTTCTTACTGGGCGAAGGGTGATTAGTTCCTGTACTCCTTACCTAACATAACCCGATAATCCTTTGGTTTTAATCTGAACCAAGGAAACTTTCTGGCGTACTTTACATTCCACAGAAAGTTTTATAGAGGTGAAGGTCGGGTTAAGACCCTTTCGAACCGGGGACCTTTCGATCTCCAGTCAGACGCCTTAACCACCGAACTACCAGGCCGCTCTTTAAATGTATGCATCTAAAAAAGTCTGTAAATTGAAGATATTTTAGAAAAAAATAATAATAATTTGGGGTACTGTTAATGACCTATAGAAGAGGAATCGACTGTTTTGAAATTTATATGTCCGTCTGTGAACCTGTATCTCTGTTTGCATGAACGAGATTCACGCAAGACCCACTGTACGGATTTTGATGCAGCTTCGAATAGTTTGCTGCCTTAGTTCCTATGGTTAAAACAGGGTTTGTTTCATTTTATGTGAAGTCGGAAAGCTGTGAAATTTAAGAGAAAAGTGTTCGCAATTAGTATTCATTTTTATTCTTCTTCTCTTCGGTTTTTGGTCATCCAAGCACCACGAAAAGTAATCCTCACCATCTCGATGCTTCTTGACATCGAATAGTTCGTCATCCTTGAATTCCTCCTTTCTTGGATCAGGATTTTATTCCTTTTCTCCTTCTTTTATAAATCATTGAAATTTTGTACCAATCTTCTTAAAGTTGCTCTTTCTTATATAATAGCTTCCGCTATTCTGATATCTGTCACATCTTTCATTTTTTTTTCGTTTAATGCGATCCACGCAAAAACTTCTGGTCGGATTTCGTTCATTCTTGCAGTCGAAATGTGCATCATCATTTCAGCGCGTGCGAACGGCGTCCTATTATCCCGAGGAATTAATTTACTATTTTTTCCCTCGTTGTTATATGTTAAGTGTGACACACATGACTGCTTTAATCAGTACAATAATGGAGTGTCCATAAACTACGTCACTCGGCCTTGGGGAGGGAGGGGTTGGCTGTAATGCTACGCTTGGCTTCATGGGGGGGAGAGAGGTTTCGAGCCAAGCCACGTAGCTTTTCATCCATATTATTTGTCACAGTTAAAATAAGTTACAGAACCCGCAACAGCATGTAAATATTTATTTCCACATTTAATTATCTCCATATGTAATCTACTATAGTCTGAGAAGAGAAAGCAGTACAAAATGTCTTATAGAATCAATACCGAAAAAGCTACATGCCACGCGAGGAAAAAGGGGGGGGGAAGAGGGGAGGGCAGAGGTAAAGGCCTCGTCAGTCTACGTAAGGGGGGGGGGAAAGTTCACTGGAGGCCAAATTGGAGCTACGTAGTTTATGGACGCTCCGTGGTAGTCAATGCTAAACGAAGTTCCGGGTAACAGCAACTTCATTGTATACAACTTATCGTTACACATTACTCTCTTCGTATGTGTGGTTCCTCTTGTTATTAGGGACATTAAACGCCAAATTTTACCACAGCACATAAGCACTTTTAGTGCACAATTTCCCTTGAGTAGTAGCCGCGTTCTGAGACCTGTTCGAAAAGTCTGTTCAGGTGCTTTACCCATTGGGAACCAACCGAATATTTCATTCGTCACTAGTTTCTGCTTATAAAAAACAGATAAGGAATCCACGACTCACTTAAGCATGATATTGCTACAGCTGATATAGAAAGTCAGAACTGATGAACCACCAATCAGAGTTAGCCTCCATTACACACTGACTGATCGCAGGGAAACAGATGGTAATAAGTATGATGCATGTGTATGAGTGTCGTTTTATGTTGTATGAGGACAGAACAGCGGCTAGTAAAAGTTCTTGCGATGCTTGGTTTAAACCTGAGTCCTCTTACCACTAAGGCAGCAAACTGCTGTATCAAGGCTTCCTTACTGCCTCGTCATCTCTACCGTTGACTCTCCCGTTCTAACGCTTTGGAGGTTAAATGCCATTCTTCAGGTAACTGTCAAAGTACGAAGAGTGATCAGAAATTAAGATTACATAGTTTTGCAGTAAAACGTGTACATTTTGTTTCACACAGTCGATACAGCCAACTGATAGTACTTACGTTTAGGTCATTTTTCGACATAGTCCCCATATCGGTTTAGGCACTTGTCAGGTTTGATTTTTTACTAATGGTTTTACGTCTTGTTGACATCGAGGTCATTAGAGGCGGGATGGGACTGGAAATAAGGAACAGCAATGAATACGGCCGTGGCCTTTTGAAGGAAGCATTCCCGGCAGTCGCATGGAGTGATTTGGTGAAACAATGGAAAATCTGGATGCCCAGACGGAGATTCTAACCGGCGTCCTCCCGAATGCGAGGCCAGAGCGTTAATCGCTCACCCACCACGCTTGGTGGGATGGGTTTCAATATTTAATCCTGGTTAAAAATCCTGTCCTTGCGTATTCAGCCACATTATAGTGAAGTGTTTAACCTCATCGTTTAGAAGCGAATCGTCAGCTTCCTAGGTGCTCCTTCAAGTAAGGAAAAGAGTGAAAGTCGTTTGGAGCCACCTCCGGGCTGCAGAGAGAGTGGTCGATGATACCATGCTGGAACGGCCACTGCGATCATCGCATTCTGGAGGTCGTGGGTTCGAATCCCCGTCCGGTCATCCAGATTTTCCGTGGTTTCCCCAAATCACTCCAAGCGAATACCGGGATAGATCCTTCAAAAGGCCATGGCCGCATTACTTCCCTTTCCTAGTCCCCAGTCCTTTCCCGCCTTTAATGACCTCAATCTAGACAAGGCGTCAAACCACGAGCGATCTTCGTTGGCCGCAAACATTCGACACCATTCTGCGATATGTGACTTGAGATAACAGTCCTCTCCGAAAATCTCTACCAGATGCCAGTTAATTCTGGATCACAGATATGGAATAAATGAGCGTATTACTTCGCGAGACCAGGTTTCCCAAGTGAGTCGCCATTTGTGTTTACATCGCTGTAGGTGGCGGGTGGCTGAACCTTCTACATGGTTGCCAAACGCATGTCTTCCAATTACCGCACGCTACTAATTTCTCTATTATTAACTACTCTCTAGAAATATCGGCCTTGGAACCTCAGTTTCTGATCACTGCTCTGAAATTAATTGGAGACGTGCTCTGTATTCTTTTGATCTAACGTTCTCAAACTGGTTTCGTAACCTTCCGATCACACGAAACGTTGCAGTTGCAGTTGCAGTTCCGTTTTTATTTTCATCAAAAGAATGGTGTTTCATCTATCGACAGTGTTTTTCCTGCGTTACTGTTGAATATCTGGGCATCTTTGTTTTCGTCGATGTAAGATAAACAAAAGCCTTTATATCGTTCATTATTCCTTTATAGTTTCGAGAATTTGAAGTTCTACTTTTGGTCACTGACGCCAATAAACACCGTTGGGAGGGGGGGGGGGGGGAGGAGAGGAGTAAAACTAAATTTGATTCTTTTGTGTGTATATATATATATAAAACTTTTTTTTGCATTTCAGACTACTGAATTCATGTAAGTCTAATAGCGATAGTGAAAGGTATCCTAAAGTATTGATATCACTGCTTTCTGCTTTATATTGATACTGTAACATCTATAGAGCCGACGTCATTCTAAATGTTTTGAAGGTTGTTTATTTAAACGTTTCCTGTTTCCTGTAAAAATATCAAAGGCACTTTTGTTGGGTTGTAACTTTATTTTCACTGGAAAGATGGAAACTACGTTTGGAAATACACTTACTAAAGGCAGCATTTGCAGTAGTAAATCAGTAAACACCCTTTTATATGCCGCAATTAATAATTCGCATCTGTGGCAAGTTTAACAAGCACACGGTATACAGCGTGAGGAGAGATAAAAGCGGTGATAAATTATTACCCGCTGATACAACGCTACTGCGAAACGGCACTCCATACGACGAGACACGAAGGCAACCCCGTTTTTAGTGACAAAAGTGTTTTAATATGAGGGACACAAAAGAGAAGAGCTGGGACGGACGACGAGGAGAGGACGGACAAAATAGCTGTACAGTGGTATTCCGGGACGAAAATCCGCCCATGCAGCACAGGTCGTGGTGCTCGTTGTTTTGACGAGTGCATTGTGTACTATACAAGCTGCAGCGTTCGCGTGGGCCCACGGCTCGGCAGGGGCAAACATTTTACAAATGTCAGCTGGCGCGGCTCGCCCGGGCCGTTACGGCGGCAGGATTACGCCGTTAAAAGCGTTAACCGTGGGCCATCTGCTCGCAAGCGATGACACTTACACAACGACCGGATGCAGCCTCGTACTTACACTCACTTTTAATGACGTTCCGCAACACACTCACAGCTCTTTTAACAGAGAGAAGTCTGTAGTTTTCATTTTTCATATAACTAAGATATATTAAAATATAATGGCCCCATGTTTTTCATTCCTTATTTGGAAGTGTGGAGAATTGATGGTGGTGGAAAATTACTTACACGACCTTAGAGTAAGCATTATCGGATTTTTCAGAAATTTTATGTTTGCTGTTGGTTTCCTATGTGTTACCGAAAACTTACGATCCTCTTGGATGAACGGGGACGGTCGGTCCTAACACTCGGCAGGACGCGGGCTCGATCCCTGGTCAGACAGTGCAGAATACGGTTTACATGATTTCTGGAAATCACTGCAGGTGAATGCCGTGATATTTCCTTCAAAAGGCCATAGCCGAATTCTTTCCTACTGCTCCTTTTCACCAATGCTCTTTCACCTGTAAAGACCTATCTCAATGAGCTGTTATAAGCCCTAAGAATAAAGACAACTTTTGCTATAACCGTTGCGCATCTGAAAATTAATAAAATTGTGTGATATCTAGTAGGTCAATCCTTCGAAAAAATTTCAATTTTTAGGCGAGTTCGTGTCATGTCGGGATGATTTTCAGTTTACGCCAAAAAATTACAAACTTGTATAAACATATTTGACTAACACTCGTAAACCTGTTTTCGGTATTGCGACAGCTTTGTCTCTTCTTTAACATAGATTCTTGGAAAGAGACCTAATTTGTTTTTTAAAGGCATTCGGCTGTATACCTATTTAGCCAGCATCTGTTTGTATATCTTTCTACGAATCAGTCGTCTTTGTAGGGTCGTATACTTTTCAATACACACTATTTTTAAACCCGATGAATCATGTTTGTTAACCCTGTAGTAGGCTATGCTAGTTTTATTAATGAGGACAACACAATACTGTCGCAATAATTAAAACCACCCATGCCTTGGACCGAACTGAACTGGCGACCCCTGATAGCCCTAGTAGACACCAAATCGTACCGGAAAAAAAATCTTTTGCTAGGCACTGCAAAAAAAAAATATTTTTCTTACGCAGCGTTAGGCCTGATGGCCTGTTTAGGTCCTAATTCTTATTGCTGGTCCGTAGTACGTGGTCTGACCAAGTTGTTCTGCTTGAGAACTGATTTAGCCTTTAGTTCCTAGAAGATGTCATCTGACCTCTCTCTGTCCCGTAGTGTGTAACCAGCTTTTCTTCTCATGAATCGCAACTGGTGTTCATTGGTCCCCGTTCGTCGCCTTTGCAATGTGTCCAGACCTCGCTGCCGTACAGTACAGTAGATTTAGTCAGGATGTCATATAGACTGACTCTTGTGTGCCGTTCAACAGGAAACTATCTCTAGGTGCTATTTATTGCTCTACAAAAAAAAGGTCTAAATTCCATTAATGTAAGTGAGCAATGTCAACTGTATAAAATGCCTCATAGAGGATTTACTGACAGTATGTTTGATAATATCGACAAATTTGATAACAATTGCAAAGAACGTTTCCTGAAAATCAGGGCGTCCGAAGAAAGAGATTCTCCGACGGACTGCTGCGCGCGACGATGATTTACAGGGGCTACACAGCGAGTGCCGACGTCTCCGACTCTCTCGCCCACGGCTGCAGGGGCGGAACTAATTTCAGCGCCTTACCCACAGGGCTACGGTAATGACACCTCCAAGGATTACCGCTGGGAGCTGTACACACAGCGTGCCACACCTGCAGCTCCCTCCACAAAGGCGGATACTCTCGACTCTGCCAACTGGCTGTCTGCCTTAAACTTGCATAACTGCAAACTATACGCGGACTTACGAACGAGACTGCAGTCGCCTAGTACACTGCGTCATCGGCCCTGTCACTGGAATATTAATAAATCAGAATTTGAAACCTGAAAGTGATTGAGAAAATAATTGTGCTTTGGGATAAGCAAGTGGTAGGTGATAGTTTATTTAAAACCACTGACAGTATGAGGAATAATTTTTTTGTGAAGTTGTCTGTGAAATGCCGATAAGTAAATCTCTGGAAATTACATTAAAAAATAATATCTCGATTGGGATTTGTAGTTAACTCTTGATGTTGGCTATACGACCTGGACGTTAAGTAGTTGGTAATAATATTTGTTTACTAAGACTTTATATGTTCTATTCCTCATCCCCAAAATTGTATGGGATTTAAGGTAACGTATTTAACATAATTAATTTACAAGTGGCAGTTGAATGAATGAAAATACACGTAGTACATTTTGTTTTAGGCCTCTATTCTTTATTTGCTATGAATTTCTTTTCTTACGGCTTACGCGTTTTGTCTTTTCATTCAAAATATTTCTAGTGCCGTATTTAAGATATGTACGAGGCGCGTCCAGAAAGTAAGTTCCGTTTGGTAATAAAATGAAATTGTACACAGATACAGAAGAAATTTTTATTGCACAAAATTCTACAACTCTTAAACTACTTTTCCACATAACTGCCGAAATTTTGCAGGCATTTGTCATAGCGTGGCACCAGGTTTTGTATACCTTCTTCATAGAAATCTGGCGCCTGTGTCTTCAACCAGTTGGAAACAGTTTCTTTCAGCTCGTCGTCATTGCTAAAGTGATGACCGCCAAGGAAAGACTTGAGATGTTCTTCATCGTGCACATCACTACGCCCACCATTGAACTGTCGGACCCATCTTCTCACCATCGAATCACTCATCGCATTTGGTCCGTAAACATCGCAAATTTGCCGATAAATTTCACTTGGTTTCACTTTCCTCACATTCAGAAACCTAATCACAGACCTGATTTCACAGGCGGCGGGATTTTCAATCAACGCCGACATTTCAAACAAGCACAACAAAGCGTACGTAACTGACAGCGATCTCCAAATGGCGGACGTTCTTCCCCTTGATACACATCGTCTACAGCGGCATGTGCGGAACTGCAATCGCAGCGCTGCAGCGGAGATAAATTGAAACGGAACTTACTTTCTGGACGCACCTCGTATATTCGTACATTGGTAGTTATTGACTAGTCTTTATTCCTAAAAAGTGTTTTCTTATTCCAAAAAAGAGCTAAGCTTGATATTCAACCCGAAGGTTGGTTTGACCATCCCGAGGTAGGTATACTTAACCTGTTATTGGAGATAGGGTGGCCAGTTCCTTTCCTCCTTACCTAACCTGAAAATCCTACCGGGTAAAGGGGCCCTAACTTTAACAAGACATCCAAACCATTGAAGGTTTTCAAATTTCACAGCAACCCGTACCAAAGGTGAAGGTTGGGTTAAAGGCCCATGAAAATCCCTGCCGAGGCAGGGATTTTCATGGGCCTTTCGATAAACGGTAAGACGCCTTAACCAATGAGCCATCAGACAACTCCTTTTTATACTACTGTATACTTCTCATGATTAACATGGGCAGACTCGAAATTATTACGGATCGCCTTTGAACATTAAACATTCATTAGTTCGAAGACGAAAAAACCTTAAGGAAAATAGTAAACGTACATTACAATTCTTGAAATTGTAACAAACTTTTAATTCCACCACGTGTATATATTAGCGTTGGATTTTTATCCTAATCTGAAATGCCACAAGTTACAACAATTTTTATTTTAGTGCTACTGGTTAAGGATTCATAGGTGTCAGGGAAAACGTAGATTGTTAATTAAAAAAAAAAAAGTTAATGTAATTCGTTCTCAAAGTATATTTCTAATTTTTTTATTTATTTCTATTAACTGTATTTACCTACTTAAATCTTGTATTTACTTGACGTACGTACAGAAAAAATAGCATCCAATTCACAGGTAAATCGATGGCGTCGACGGACTTACCGGACATCATAATAAAAAAAATTTCATGGGTAGTTGTTGTAATTATGATCCCAAGCAAAATATCCAGGAATAACTTGTCATCAAAATTTCGGAGTTATAACTTGAGTAGAATTTCAATTGCTTAACATAACACATCAATTTATATGTATCTTGAATGTCATGTAAAACGTAGAAAAAGCGAAAGGATATTCTCATATCCTGTCTTATCTCACATCAGTTGGAAAGTGAGATGTATGGTTATACCTTTCGGAGATCAAAGATATTTCACTTCGTTTTACTGTTTGTGGAAATTAATTTTCACTGGTTATGAAGTTAGGGAAGCCAAGAAAATTGTATTAAACATTGTTTGGAACAGTTAATGCATTTGAAAAATGTAGTAAATAATTTATGTTCATTGAAGTGTGTGCAACTATGCTTAATCTGTTGCTACAAACGTACACGATGTAAATTTTACATTTGGCAAGATTCTAGTAATGGTTCCGTATTGTGAAGTAAAACTGTCGAAATGTGTCAGGCATACGTCGCACACATCACAGGCATTGTCCAGTTGAGTGTCGACCAGATGGGGGTACAAAAAAACCGATCCGCAGCGGACGCCCACCATAAATTCGTCTTTTATTGTTTCTGCGACCAGCGAAATCCAAGCTCGACGTATATGCCGCAGGAGGAGAAATATGGACGAAGGCCAAAGTGCTGTGTGGTGGATCTTCCGTGACAGCTCACAGCTGGCGGTCATTGTGACGTGCGGCGCCGCACAACACTACGTCATGATTTGTTTACATTTTATTTCGCTTTTGCTAGACTCTCGAGAAGGTACTGCAGTAGTGCAAAATTTCGCCTTCGGGATTTTACTACAGTAGTCTGTGAATAGTTTTTGATCGTTTATTAAATTGGTTCCCAACCTTTTTTGACCTACCTCCCCATTTTCGAGAAAAAAAAAAGTCACCGCTCACTTTTCAAACAAAAAATTACTCACCGCTTTTTCAGAAAAAAAACACCGACTCCCCTTCTTATAATAAATAACGAAACACATAGTGCTTCAACTTTTTTTGACTCGTGAGTCACTTTTTGAAACAAAAATTCGATGGCGCCCTTCTTAGGTGAAATATACAATATCATATAAAGAAAAACAAGGACAGATTTCTAAAATTGCTTTATTAAAAGTGTTTAACAATATTGGTATATTGTTCACAGTTCGATTGAGAAACACATTTTACGAAAAAATATTATTAATTAGACGGCTCAGTTCGTTATAATATATTTGTTGTCATATTGGTCACCAGTAATCTTAAACATCTGCTTTCCATTATTGACAGTCTGTTTCTTTTCTTAGCTAATAAATTGTGGACTACATTAAATCCTATTTAGGCTACATATGATCATGAGAATGCAATGATAAACTTTTTTTATTCAGCCCTTAAAGTCGAATATAATACTGGAAAGCAGGAGCGTTGCGGTTGGTGCTCAACCGCCTTTAAATTTGGTCTGGACTAAAAACGTCCCCTACATATCCTCAGTGCCCATCAGTGCGCTACTGCCCCCATTGGGAACCTCTCTTCATAACATTATTTCATTTGTTTGGTTGTTTCTGTCCTTTTTAATGCGGAAGTCGTCTACTAATAACAGAATCAAGACAACATTATACTTGATCAATAGCAAACCCTTAACCACATTATTTAAATTTCTAAGGCCCTTTGTTTACAACTGTTTACTGATTTTCCGGACTGTATCCAGTATATTCGGCGATAAATTATGACACGTTCGAATGACGGCTATTGTCCTGTAGCAACTTACAAATGGCAATTTCTGTTTGTAAGATACATAATAGCATTAAAAAAAAAGCAACAGGAATCGTCAACGATTAATAACGTCTAGTTTCATATTTAGTTCATACTCTCTTGACTTTTGATGCATAACCTACTACGAATTGTTTAGAACCATAGTTCTGTATTGCGCTTTATCATTATGCGTTGCCCGAAAAACGAGTATTAAACATTATGCTGATGTATGTTACGAAGTGTAGGTTGTAATTATAAATTTCATATATCCTGAATTGTCGCGAAAATTGATTGATTGTTTGTTTGTGCCCACAACCTTTTTTTTCTGTTACGAAGATGCATTTCACCGACGTTGAAATTACCAAATACCACTATCTGATAGTAAAGTATTTATGTTTCTTTTTCCGTTTTGTTCGTTTCATTTATGTCGAATTACATTTTAACTGCTGCAAAAGAAGTTAGTTAGCGTTTGAAAATTAACAACCGCGTTAAAATCGACATAGTCGAATTAAGCGTTTATATTAGTCGCAACTTATTAATGTGGTGACACTAATCAGACACTGACATTGCACGTACCAATATTATAGAAACATGTATGATGGGCGCCAAAAGAGGGTTAGGCTCCGAGGGCCCTTTACATTCCTAGTCTTATGAAAGAAAGGTTAAGCTTACGAGGAATGATGTAATTCGTCTTGACGCCGTAACGATTATTTAAGTTCTGTGATAACAAGTATTACTACTTATTTAAGAAAATTTGGAAAATTTATTAAAGATTCCCCAAATGCCCATGCTAAATCCATTCGAGAGGCACGCGATGCAGAAAATAACTGATGAGATGCCACTATATATATATTTTTTTAACTGCTTTACGTCTCTTTTTAACATCGAGGTCTTTAGAGACGGGAAATGATGGGGGGCAAGGATGGGGCAAGGAATGGGAAGGAATTCGGTCATGGACTTTTTGAAGGAAGCATCCCGGCATTTGCCTGGAGTGATTTGGGGAAACCATGGAAAACCCAAATCTGGATGCCCGGACGGGGATTCGAACCGCCGTCGTCCCGAATGCGAGGCGAGAACGCTAACCGTTTACACCGCCCCTCTCGGTATGCCACTATAAAAATACCAATTGACTAATACTATGACTCTTTTAAATGCACTTTTATGGAAATAGTGACTGGCGCTTGGGAATGTAAATGACGACGTAACTGGGAATATTTCAGGCATTTACAAGGCAGATCCAATAGATTCACTACGGCGCAGTTCCCCGTGTTTTATTACGTAATCAATCGAGTCGTACGCCCTGGGAGAACATCGATCACAGGAGATAATGAATTTTTACTCACCTCAAACTATTTACTTGTTATTTGAGTTAAGGTTGACTAGCGTCGCTGATATTCGGAGTGATAAATAAAGGGCGTTTCAAAATCAATATCGGAATTTTGAGGCTTTGCAGAATTTTTATTATTTGACTTACAATTATACATCAATAATACATCAAAGAGTAAATCAAACAGTTGGAAGAAAACTACAAGTTTTCAATCAATGTGAGAACCATTAGTTGCAGGGCACACATCCAGTCGATAGGCGAGTTCTTCCCGTATTCTTCCCATACTTTGATCAGTGTGTCTTGAGTAATTGATGTAACAACTGCCTGAATCCTTTTTCTTAAGTCGGGTAGGCAGCTGGTAGCGGTAGTACATAGCCTACACATTTTCCTTTATGAACCCAGAAAGATAAAAATCGCATGGCGTTAGATCGGCTGAATGTGGAGGTCGTGTGAAACAAGCTCTGTCATCTGGCCTATGGCGACCAATCCGGCGGTTGGTTACGACGTTGTTTAACCAATCGCGTACCGTGTTATGTCAGTGAGACGGCGCACCACCTAGCTGCCAAATGAAGGTCTCTGGTTCATTATCTTGGAATTGAGGAAAGAGCCATTGATGTAGCTCATTATGATGAGAAACACCAGTTACAAAGAGAGGCCGATAAACATTCCGCCCAGAAATGGCACAAAAAAATCAAGTTTGGGGAGACTCGTTGCAACTGTACCACCTCGTGAGGATTTTCTGACTCTCAGATGCGCTCATTAAGAGCGTTCACATTTCCACTTAGGTAAAATGATGATTCATCAGTGAAAATGACACGATAAAGAAAATCTTCATCGTCATGCAGCAACATTTCGTTGGCAAAGTTGTCTCGTAAGCGGTAGTCTGTAAGCTTTAGCGCTAGCAACATCTGTATACTATAAGTTCATATATGTAAGCGTTTACTTAAAACTCTCCGCACAGATGTCACTGAAATTGCGAATTCAGGAATAGCCTTCTCAACTGATTTCTTGGAGTTACGCGCGAAGGAATTTCTCATTCATTCAACACGTTCTTAAGACTGACTTCGTCGTCCCGTACTACTACTTCCCTTCACAAAGGTAGCCGGTATCTTCAGACTGATGATACCATCTACGGATTTTATTATCACTTGGAGGATTGCAGTGGAAATTAATAGGGAACGCTCGTTGAACTGTAACTGCAGATTCACACTTTACAAACTGCAATGCCGGATCTAAGGGGGGCAAACCGGGGCGCTTACCCCGAGTGGTAAGACCACGGGGCGGGCGGTAAAATCAGGCCCGGTTTGCCCCCCGTAGATCCGGCACTGCAGTTTGTAAGGTGTGAATCTGCAGTTACAGTTCAACGAGCGTTCCCTATTAATTTCCATTGCAATCCTCCAAGTGATAATAACATCCGTAGATGGTATCATCAGTCTGAAGACACCGGCTGTCTTTGTAAAGGGAAGTAGTACGAGACGACTACCTGACTCCTTCTGTTCTCCCCTAGCCCTTAAGCTAGGAGATTCTGTTGGAGAAGTACTTGTCTATTTGGCATCACCTTCCTAATTGCTGTTTGGTATTTTTTGCTTCTTGAATTTTACTTTTTTTTTGGCAGTTTGAAAGGCCGACAAATAGCAAATTCGTATGGCTGTGACCTTTCTTTTTTCAGGTCTACTGCCCCGAGCGGCAACCTCAGGGCAGTTGAAAGTTAAGGAATAGCGCTATATTGCCCCGAATGGCAAATTCATGTTTGAAAGAGTGGCTAACTCAAGTTTTTGCTCTGAAAATTCCTAGATCCGTCACTGACAAACTGTGAAATACCAGAAGCTTTGTTTTCAGCAGTCGCTATCTTTACTGCTAGCGCTTTCTAGCGGAAAACTGAAGAGACTCTGCATTTCACATGCGTTCAATGAAACTGTTTGATTTGTTTTTTCATTTGATGAATCATTTATAATTTTAAGTGAAGTAATAAAAATTCTGCAATGCGTGAAAACCCCTATATTCATTCCTGAATGTTTATAGAGCACCAGTCAACGAGAATCTATTGCCTATTGTTAAGTAGGATTTGATTTGTCGGTCACATCCGAGACGTTCCTTGTTTAGTGACTGCAGATGAGGCGTAGGCTTTGTCCTGGTTCCTTGTTTGACTCTCATTGCTACCATTTGCAGTCTCCAGAAACCATTAGAGAAGGAGCAGATTAGTCGGTCGGCTACACACAGAACAGAGCTGACAAGGCGCGCGCTGGCTGGCCCAGAGAGCAAAGCAAACACTGCCCGCAGGCCACATCGATCTTCCTTAGGCCCGCCCTGGCCCGCCACACAACTGCCTGCTGTCTCGCTTAACGGGGGATGCTCCAGACAATGGAGACGCGCCTACACTACTTGCTGTCCTGAGCCACGTTTCCTCATCTACACCCTATGGCTTCAATTTTCTGCTTCGAATACACCAGTCTTTGTATTTATCAAAAATCCTTCCCTTCCACACTATCCTCTGCTGAGCGGTCTCAGGCAGTGGCTCAGGTGACTGACTGGAGATCGAAAGTTCCCCGATTCGAATCTCGGTCTCGGTTGGAATTTCAGTTATCCTTAACCCAACCTTCACCTGTGACACAGTTTACTGTGTAATGTGAAGTACACCAGAACGCTTCCGTGGTTCTGATTCCGCGCTAAGCTGTTGGTGCTTTGCAGCCAGTAGTGTTACCGCGTTAGTTTAGTTGGCCAAGACAAGAGGCGCATTGCGCGGCTAATCGAAAATTCCGCCACTGAGCGACCGAACAATCTTTCGGGATACCATACCATCATTCGATCTGATTTATCCTCTCTTCAATTAAACAATGATGTTTTGTCTCATCGGATGATTCACCAGTGTGTCTGCAGGTATTGCGAAACTTTGCGATGCAAACTTTTCTTTACTGTACTTTTCTATAAGATTTTAATTTTTTTAATAAAATTTTGAAGTCTACGATTACACCACATTTCAAATGCATGTATACCGAGCGTGGTGGTGTAAAGGATAGCGTTCTGGCCTCGCATTCGGAAGGACGCCGGTTCGAATCCCCGTCCGGGCATCCAGATTTGGGTTTTCCATGGTTTCCCAAATCACTCCAGGCAAATTTCCCCCCCCCCCCTTTCCCGTCTCTATAGACCTCGCTTTTAAGAGAAGTTAAGCAGTTAAAAAAAAAAAAAATTCAAATGCATATAATCTTCTACCTACCAGTTTTTCCATTGTCTCTTTCCCTTTTTCTGAAGTAAATCACTTGGTAATGCTAATTTAATCTTTTTTTGTTTTTCTACACTTGTCTGTTTTTAATTCCACTCCCAAGTATGAAGTTTTGTCTTAATTTTAATAGATTAACATTGAATAAGTTGTCATTGCTCTAACATCATTTGCATTTAATGGTACAATTTTCGATGTATTTAGTCCAGATTCCTTTGCCAGTATTTTCCTCGTCCCTGTGTTTCTCTCAATCCCTGTATCTGAATTTAAGTTAATTACCAGCAGTGACTACTGTTTTTTCTTTTGATATAACCACACTGTTTTTGTGTACATTATTCCTGATTCTTTAGGCTTAATAATATATCACAGATTTTTTTAATACTTAAAACATCTTTCTCCATCGAACAAAAACTTTTAAAAATCCTCGAATATGTTAATGCATTATTATTAGATACTATTATTATTTGATCCATCCTTCTAATACTAATAACAAGCTAGAAGCACTTGTTTTGTAGCTTCCGTTTTCTTGGAACCAAACCTATCTTGTGTCTGCTGTCTGTTTTCATTTCCTTCAGTTTTTTGTATGTCATATTAGTTAATTGTGTCAGTTGGTTTGGTTTCACGTCTGTGTGCACTGCTAGCTAGTATTTCTCTTTGAGCTGTTTCGTGTCGGAATAGGCGTACGTATACTGTGTAACGAGACGTCTATCACCGTGCGGTAATGACCGATCATCGATCAGAGATGACTTAAGCCGCTAAAAGCAAGCGCCTTTGTAATATGTTTCTTGGGACGGCCGTCAGGCGTAATTTATTAGTGAAGTGACGCGGAGACAATGGCTCCCGGCTGTCTCGGCGGCGCCATTAATAACCAGCCTTTCAAACGGCGGAGCAAGAGTAGGGTCTTAAGACTGACCTCATAGTCACAAACGACGCTTTCTTCTCTCGATGGACAGTACGCAACCAAACGGTGCCCCAGGAATTGCTTTCACAACTGGAAAAATAAAGTAGTGTGTTTAGCGACTTTGACATGTCGATTTTAGGTCCATTTCCTTGGCTGCTTTATTAATAACTGGTTTTTTATCCGTCTATTAAAGCTAAAATAAAAACTTTGTTTTGGCATACGTGTTTCGATCTATTGGATCATATTCGATGCTACATAAACATAGAAGGTGGGAAATAAGAAGTGTGGTTACAAAAAAATTGAATATGTTTTGAAACACAAAACAAAACAGTGCGTGAGTACAGTAAAACAAAAGACTGAGATGGAATATTTTCCGGCTGAAATCTATTAAGGAAATAAGATCTATTAGTAAAGTGAAAGTGAATAGTATTCCAGTAGTGATGTTCATCGTTTGTTTCAGGTTTTTAAAATATTTTTGTCTCAAAATAATAATTATTATTATTTAAAAAATACGCCTTCGTTCGGTTCTTTTGCAGACATCATTCGTATGAACTAGTCCCCACTGTAAGATCTTTCCAGTGCAGTACATGTCATGGCCGAAAATTAGTTTCTGTACAAGAATTTTGTACACATTTACTTTTATGTATAAAACTGTCTCAAGGCAGTTTCGATAACGAATACTCTGTCTGTGCTGATACAATAGAAGTTATTGTTTTGACTGCAAAAATGTTAAGAAATTATTGACACGCTTTAAATACGGGTGATGGCTATGAAACTGATGTGTAATAGCCGTGAAATTTGTAGCTGCGGGCCCCAACAAAGTATGGGTTATCGCGCTGTATCGTTGTGTTGTCCATGTAATAGTGTAAATAACATAAACCTCGGGACGAAACGTTCTATTGTTGTGAATAGATACTCTTAGTCCAGGATGGATGTCACTTTTCCTGTCATTGTGTGCTGCAGTGCTGTCATCTCCCCCCCCCCCTTCTTTGAACAGTGCGTCGAATCACTGATTGACACTGCCAGGTACGATGTGTACTTGTTCGGTAATTGCAGCTGTTAGAGCTCGCTGATTGAAATCGAAGGTTGCGATGACACCGAAGTGGAGTGGTCGTTCGGTCGCCGGGAGAATCACTTTGGGCGGGCAGTTTGCTGTGCCCTTGAGGTCGGCCACTTGACTTCAGACCTTCAAGAGCCTTCCTCGACGCCCAACTATCGACCGTGGGCGGCGAAAACCTTGGCTGGTAAACACTCTCCACTTGGGCGAGTGGCTAGTCGGTACGCTGTAAGACAGCCACTCATCGCCATAAAGGATTTCTCACCATTAGCTTCAATTTTCTATCATCACTCTGTTAACATCCAAATTGGTAGCTGAAACCTCCTATTTTCAAATTTTCCAAAAAAATTCCCAGTCGGTTAGTCCGCAAGATCCATTCAATTTGAGAACCCTCTGTGGTCTGCTGATACAATAGAACAAAATGTACCAAAACGTCTAATAATCTGACTGTAAACCATGTATGCAATCACTCATTCAACAGTGAACAGCAGTGATCCAAATATGCTAACTGGTAGCTCTCCTGTTTTCATTCCCCACTTTCCGTTAGCTGTTTGGTGGCTCAGTGGTTGGAGATCGGAAGGTCCCTGGTTGGAATACATGTTTCAGCAGGGATTTTCGTAGCCCCCTCAATCCGACCTACATCTAGGGCACAGCTTACTTTTTTTTTTTTTTGTGTCATCAGTCTTTCGACTGGTTTGATGCAATAATCCATCTCTTCCTATCTTGAGCTAACCTCTTCTTCTCTACATATCCCCTACAACCCATGTCCTCAATTATCAGCTTCATATATTCTAATCTCTGTCTTCCTCTACAGTTCTTACCTTCAACTGTTCCCTCCACCAGCATATTAGCCAATCCAGCACGTCTCAAAATATGAGCTACCAGCCTGTCTCTTCCTTCTGTAAGCTTCTTCCACAAACTTCTTTCCTCACCCATCATTTCCAAAACTCGTTCATTTCGTACTTTGTCTGTCCACTTAATTTTCAGCATTCTCCTGTATAGCACCATATTTCGAATGCTTCAATTTTCTTTCTATTATTCCTAAAATCCGTGTTTCGCTGCCATAAAGTGCTGTGCTCCACACATAGAGTTTTAAAAGGTTCTTTCTAATTCCTAGATCAATGTTTGAAACTAAAAGATTTCTCTTTTCATGAAGGCTCTTTTTGCTAGTGCTATTCTGCTTTTAACATCATTCCTGCTACGGTCAGTTGTAATTTTGCTTCCCAAGTAACAGAAGTCACTTAATTCTCCTATTGCATCCGATCCTATTTTAATATTTAATCTGCTAGTATTGGTATCATTTATGCTACATTTCATCACTTTTTTGTCTTCCTTTTATATATATATTCAGTCCACAATTTTCTTTCAGTATTTTATTCATGCCATTAAGTACCTTCTCAATATCCTCAGTATGTTCTGCTAATAAGACAATGTCATCGGCAAATCGTGGATTGCTGATTTTTTTTCCGTGAATACTTATGACACATGAACATTTTTCTTTTAATTCCTTTATTGCTTCCTCTACAGACAAGTCGAATATTAACGGGGATAGACTACATTCTTGTCTCATACCCTTTTTACCTGATGCATGTTTTTCATGGTTCTCTACTTTTATTATAGCCATTTGATTGTGATATTGTTTATAAAGTTTTCTTCTATCTCTATATTTGAGACCTGACTTCTTTAAAATTTTGAACATCTTGTCCCACCTAACATAATCAAAAGCTTTTTCTAAATCAACAAATGCCATAAAATATCTTTGTTTTTCTTGATCCGCCCTTCAAGTATTAATCTTGCATTATTAAACTTATCATACTTTTCCTATGTTTTTGATACTGCATTTCTTATCATAATTTTCTGCTTTCCACCTTTTAAGAATTTCTCTATCCAGCACGTTACTCTTCATCCGCCTCAATGGTTTACACCTTTTTTTGACATCGTTTTATTTAATTCCTTGACGAGTTCGAATACTGCACTATAAACTTGTCCTCCTTTGTTCATTTCATCTCGAATATGCTGTATGTACTATTACACTAACTGAGATTTACATGAATATCGTCTCATAAACCCATGTTGCAGATTTCCAAACACCGAAATGGTTTCTTCAAAAGGATATGGACGAGCTCTTTCCCGTTCCTTGTTGTTCATCCTCTGCCGCTTTTAATGATGTTGATGTAGATATCTCCTAAGTCTCCTAAAATTTTCCAAACAATTCTCTGCCCTCATATACATTTCTGATGTAGTTGCCTTTCAAGGTCTCCATCAACTGATATCTATTTTTTTACAGTAATCAGCAGTAAATACACGAGTGTGATTTTTATAATTTCATGCTTTTCTCCATTTAACTGGAACATCATTATCGAAGCAAGTTCCTATAAATCATTGTTTTTTAAGATTAGTTCTTCTGACGACACCGTTTTTTTTAAAGAATATAAGGTCGTTAATATCATCCGGTAAGTAAACTTAAAATTGCCTTAATTAACCATTACTTTTTGGCAGCACCTAACTTAGCTACCTTCCCACAAGAAGACTCCACTTTGTCGGATATACCGAAAGTTCAAACAGATTGAGCTGAGGTTGTAATACAAACTGTTTACCATATTGTAAATAATCGTCAATTAAAAAGGCCTGTAATATATGCACATCGTGACATTTTATGTATCATCGAACTTCTCCATATGTGTTTGATGTGCTTTTTGATCGCACTTACTTAAATGAGCGACGACAAACTCGTTGCCAAAAACGAATTCGGTTTTCTAGAGGAGAATTCATGCGAAAGACTAAAAATGACAGTGAGTTATTGCATTCCTCGGATACATAACGAATTTATGCGAAACAAAATATGTGTTATCGGTATCTTCGGTGAGCTAAAATGTAATGGTACTAAGCAATCCTCTCATGGAAGCGGTATTTTTTATCAGGGCTTTACATTCGTCCACATTGAGGTCATTAGAGTCGGAAAAGAACCGGAGGCAAGAAACGGGAAGAATTTGGCCACGGGTGTTAGGAGGAGCCATCCCGGCTTTCGCCTGAAATGATTTCGGCAAATCATGGAAAACCAAAATCTGGATAGCCGTCGGGGATTCGAACCCTTGTCCACCTCAATCAGAAGTAATACAGACTTGCTTTACACTTTACGAAATGCGGTATACAGTTATAGGCCATGAGCATTAATATTGCATATAATAAACAAACATTGGTTTAATGAAACTTCCGCCATAAAACTATTTAGATTGCTCTTAAAATATGAAATTTTATTAAAAGTGAGTTATTTTAGTTCTAGAAAAGTTGTAGTTAGCTGGTATTATTCAATAGTAGCAAGCCCTAGTTTGAATCCTATTGAATGGTTGTCGATATTCACAAGTATTAGGTGTAATTAACTGTCAAGTTTCATGTAAATTAGTCGGATACTTAAAAAAATTTAGTCTAGAACCCGGATGTTGGTTGTATCCTCCCGGATGAGGCGTACTTAGCCATTGAATCAGTGGCAGGGCGCCCTGTTCATTTCCTCTGGATCTACAGTTTAAGGCAGAAATCCGAAGTACGGAACGATCTGGCCTTGCTCATGCGATCAAACACAACTCTTAAAACTTCCTGGTTTCACCGGGATTTGAATCCGAGATCGGATACGGATATTTTTATTAGTTTAAAAAAAAAATAATAATTCGCAAGTACCGTAATCACTGAGCTAGAGGAGAAGTAGGATACAACAGCGAGTAAATAAAGACTCCTGAAATTGAAACATAATCTCTTAGGCTAATCATGTCGAGATCCTAAAACACAACAAAAAAGCGCGAGATTTTTTATTATGATAACGAGTGTTCGCTTAAGCTTTCACTTCAGAAACATATAGGCAAGTCAGGAGCCGCAAATGGTTAGTAAGACCCTTCACAGCTATAGATATAGGAATTTTGCTGGTCAAGTTTTGTTGGAGGAACTATTTAAATATGAAAATTTCCTTTGATGCCGTCATCTAACTGAAAGCACATTATTATTGAAAATGAATCATAAATCTGGTACCTGATGTCGTACTTCACACGCTTCCTCTGTTTTGCTAAGACAGAGAGACGTGCACAGAATGACTGCGGATCTATCAGTGCTGACAACTTGAGCATAGCGCTTCGTTGTTGCGTTCGGTAACTACATAAAAAAAAACTTTTTATGTGTCCCGAACAACAGGGCCGTTTTAAAGCGTCCGCTAGCTCGATGTAAATCGGCAAGCGGCGATAAATATCTCACGTCGATAAAACAGATTTCACGCTGCTGCGAAGTTGCAGTATATTTAAATTATCCGTACGGTCGATAACGGCTGCGAAATCGATGCGCCAGGTCAGGTCGATACTCGCTATCGTCGCTGCCGTTTGACAGTACGACTGGCGCGCGTTAGAGGCTTTAACAAGCCAAGCAGGCAACCGTCGCGGGACTAGCCGACTGCATTTTTAACCCGGCCTCCGCCACTGTGCAGAAAACAATGCGGCCAAGTGGCGAGGCGATGCGGCGCGGCGCGCCTAGTATTAACGTGGCCATTGTGGCAAGTCGGCCCATTGTACGGCGCACCGCTAACATACTCCTCATTAGGGGTCCACAATGGCCGGCCGCCCCATTGTGATAAACGAGTCGGCCAGACCCGACTCTCCTGCCGGTAATTAAAGCGAATTTTCTTCTTCATTATCACCTCCGGAGTCGAGTGCGTGTGCCGTGACGGAAGGCTTCCTCTGTGAAGTTGCAGGTGTCAGGCGGGGTATCATCTTACCGGGGAAGCCTCTCACTCACTCGACTGAATTGCGGGAGCTTCAAGGGTTCAGCAGAAAAAGCATTCTGTCTTCTTGCACAATAGACTGAAAGGATAACCAATAAGAGAAGCGCGGTTCGTGTAGCCTGCCATTAGGGAGGACGCAAGTTCGAATCCCCGTCCTGACATCCAGATTTTTTCTGGTGTTTTCCGAACTTCAGGCGAACGCTGGGTTCCTTCAAAACCCCACGGCGGAATTACATCCAGGTTCATAGCCCAGGCTTCCGGATCTAGTGGCCACGACGTCGACGAGTTGTAAAACCCGTAGCAAAAAAAAATAAAAAAAAAAAAAAAAAAAAAAAAAAAAAAAAAAAAGCTGGTAGTTTTAGAATTTCATGAATTTATATATATCTCGAAATAAAGTAACACGAAAATTTTAACTAAGTAACAACAGATTAAGACGTTTCTAAAAAATGAACAAATTCGAAGCAAAGTAGTTTCTTATACAGAAATTTTATAATTCGTTAATATTCGCGGTTCCACCAAACAAATTTGAAAGAAAAAAATATGCATATCAATATATAAGTTATAGCGAGGCACTGAGTATATTAAATTGAGTCTTTAATCCGACTAAAATTCAAATGAACAGCAGTATTAAAGTGTATGAAATTACTGCAAGATCATCTCTTCTTTATTGTTCTGAACCTTTGAGAATAAAAACGCAAGATGAGTAGCAACTGACTGCGATGGAAACTAAGCTCATGAGAAGAAGATGATTTGTTAGCCTGGCTTACCATTTGGAACATCACTTTGCTACTCTATTAAGTTGGCATGTTAGTTCCATACTTATTCTCTTATGTTGCATGGAAGTATCTCCAATCTTTGTTTTAAACACAAGCCTCATGCATTGTTGGCAATTTTGTAAAAGTATTCTACGAACTTGTTAAAGCATTATTATTTTTGTATCACTGTTAGTAATAACTGAACCGTAACTGAATTTAGTATCACTGAAAATTTTGTGAAAGGAGTTTGCCCTAATTTGAAAATTACACTTTAGAAAAGGAATTAAATGTGCGAGTAGTGTTGAGACAAAGATGTGGCATCGAGTTGAAGAAAACAAGTTGGATTTCAATATTTGAATTCATTATCCTAAAAAATGTCACACATATCTCAATTGTTATATACCAGTGTTTAACAACCTGTGGTCCCTGAAAACGAAACAGATGGCCTTCAGGCAGGATACTAAAAATTTAATTCTAATTCAATTAAAGATATCATAACAAAAAAAGTTAGTGAAAAATTGTTCCCATAAAGAGTATGCAGTACTGGTAATGTATATAGAGAGAGTATAGACCGGAAGCCTCTAAGTCAAACCATGAACCACCTGGCAGTAATCTGATATTTCCAGAATATGAGGATACGACTGTGTTGTTACTGTTGAAATATATGTTTTCTGTTGACATCAGAGAGAGCAGCGTTCTTTAAGGATTAAATTAATGACCGTTTTATGATAGCTTTATTGTAGGTGTAGGTCTTAAGGGCGCGCAGTACATACCGATAGCATTTGGTAGGGTTGGTTAATATCGTACGTACAGGTATAAAATTAGGCCCATAAATGCTAGTGATCCGTAGAATTATTTTTGACATTTTACTGATTTACTCGTATTGAAAATGTTGAGAAACGCTGCTGTATCCTTACTAATCGCAATAAGTAGTATACAGATGTCGGGAAGTTGTGGACAATTTTCGTTAATTGCAGTTGAATGTTTATTCCACCAACTTTTATGGAATTCGCGCTGCTTTGAACGAAGTTTTATTTCCAGTGTGTCGTGGTTATGATACACTCTATCCGCCATCATAAAATGTAAGATTATAATTTGTATAAAACCTTCAATATTTGAAATGTAAAACGCAATCACGTTGTAACATGTATACGGAGAAACCGCTTAAAATGCTTCACCAAAGAAGTGAAACGCGTTCGGAAAGTTAATAAACGAACAAACATTCAATTGCTTTGGCAGTTTTTGTTTATCTATATACATATGTTTAAGGTAACTGCTTGTAAACTTTTTTTATTCTTATGGCTTTACGCGTTGTCGACGTCGAGGTCATTAGAGGCGTGATGGGACTGGGGACAAGAAACGGGAAGGAATTCGGCCATGGCCTTTTGATGTAAGCGTCCCGGCATTCGCCTGAGTGATTTGGGGAAACCATGGTAAACCCAAAACTGGATGCCCGGAAGAGGATTCGAACCTGTAAACCATTTTTAGGGATTGTTCTATCCTTGAGAACGGTGTAAATTGTTTTAGTATCCTATTACCCTCTTATATTTAAAAACAAAAAATAGATTTGCTACAGTACATTTATTTAATAACTTTCTTTTAATGTATGAAATGGACTGGAGCATCGAAATATTCTTCCTGAAAGCTGTAGCCACAGATTTTTATTTCTTGCTGGCGCGCCGTGTTTGGACGCGACAATCAGCAGTTTGCTGTAATAACAAGTAGCAGCGGGCCGGTGGCTCCGGTGGGCAGACAAATGAATGCGGGCTGCTGATTGATTGCGGGCCCTCACCCCCACCCCCAGCGGCCCCCGGGCAGGTAGTCGCCGCCCCGACACCCCCATCCTTAACTCCACTTCCACCAGCTCCACAATGGATTCAAACAGGCTCCCAGTGACGGTAAAACAGCTATGCATTAATACATACAACTCGCAAACCAAACCTCCTTCAGGATACTTGAAGACAAATAAAAATACGCTCAACTCGCAAACATATCGCCACAATACAGATGATATCAAATCACCGAAGCAATCACACAAAATACTTGTTGATAACACACATTTTTTGGCTCCAACAGTTCGTAAATCTGCACAAACAAACTATAGTATACTAATAGTTCGAAGGTGACTAGCAAAAGTAAGGAACTATTTTAATTACAGAAAAGATGTGTAATCTCAGTATTTGTTGTCCTTGTGCGAAAGCGTGCGAGAAAAACACAGTAGAACATACAGCTGTTGTGGAACACATTCTAGCCTGTAAGTGCTAATCATAAACTAAACTATAACTAGACAGTAAGTCAAACACACATTCTCACATGTTAGCTAGGGCTCTGAAGATGCCTTAAATAAAGACGAAACACGAATGCCTCGGAAAGCAAATTGTTTCGTGATAAGCCGGAAGAAACATAATAAAAACATTCCTCCAGGGGAAAAATATTTTTAAGCACTTACTTATAATTTTTTTGAAATATAATTTGTTTGCATCATTTAGATGGAAATATAAAGAATGATTATTTCCGGCTTAAAACCATTGATAACGTAAATATATTTGAATTTAAATATGACCAGAATTAATTTCTGTAAGAAAAATGAAACGATAGATCTGAGATAGCTGAGACGGCACACGCTTACTTGTTTATCTCGTTAGTTAGTAAGGTAGCGTCCATAAACCACGTAGCTCCGTTTTGGCCTCCTGTGAACCCCCCCCCCCTTTTCCCACGTAGCACATATCTTCCCCCCCTTTTTTTGATTCCAGGATACATTCTGTACTGTTTTCTCCTGTCAGACGACTGTAAATTAGATACGAAGATAATTAACACAGGGAAATAAATATTTACGTGCTGTTGTGTGTTCTGTACCTCATTTTAACTGTGAGAAATGTTATGAAAGGAAAGCTACGTTGCCTGGCTCGGAAACTCTCTCTCCGCCCACGTAGCTCAGAGCTAGTTTAGGGACTCAGACTTTTCAGGAATTAAGGAGGCCGGCCTCTGTTTAACTTGGATTTCTGGGAAGAAGTCTCGCTGCACTAGAGATTTGTTTACGAACATAGGCATTGTTGATTTTAAGCTTTTCCTTTTTCAATAATACATTTAGTTTCAGCGACGTGTTTGGAAGATTGGAACAACGTAGGAAACAAACTTTAATTATTGACACATATACCTAGACCACAAACTTTACATAGCAATAATAAGTAAATGATAAAAAATAAAGCCAATGCAACTTTTTTGTGTGCTTTAATGCCGTACGCGTTTCGTCTCTCATCGAGATATCAGCGATGAATCTGTGTTGAAATTTTACATTTAGTTTTCAAACTTATTATGTAATGTTTAAAATAATTCTAAATTGAAACATTTTCTGATTCATTACAACTTTGTATTTACATTGGTGTTCTGAGGGTTAGTAACCACACATCTCTGATTTTTCCCCAAAACATATTATCGCTAAAGCCATTTGTCTTAGCTGTTGTACGCTGGATGTAAACACTGCGTTTACCGCTACTCACTTGTTGACGGTGGCCATATTGTTTTCTTACTGTCAGTGTCGTACGATTTTTTAAAAAGAAAAACTGGTTGGACTTACGTCAGCAAAACGTTAACAAGAACGAGTATTTTTGAGAGAGAAATAGCATAGCAAATTTTGGGTTAAAGTTTAATTGGAAACAAAGTACCAATTGGGGTAGTTCTTCAGTTTCTTCGTGCACACTAAATGGAGTTTCGAGTAAAGTTGATGTGTTCGTTTCAGTAGATGTTAAAAAACAAACGCATTTATTGAGTTCTCTGCTTGTATGGCGCCGCCATGATAAATATTCACCACATTGAAATTGAGGGGTTTCATACCACGTGTGCACTTGAAAGCAAAAGGTAAATGCAACTGGAAAAGATTTTCAAAGGGGACAGTCAATGTCAAAAGATTTGAACAGAATCCAAATTTACAAATCTAAAAGGAAACAAAGTACCAGTACCAGTACCAGTGAACCTCGGATGAGTAGTTTGCAGATCTACGGTTAATAGAAACATAGGGGAATGTTGAACAGGATAGGGAAAGGTGCGTTTTTACGGGACAACGTTATTTTAGGTTGTAGAGTTGTGTCATAGTTAAATAATTAATACACTTTTATTAGCTTGATCATTTCAATTTTCACTCATCTCCAGACATCCGAATAATTTGATATTTAGCACACATGTTAAGAATCGATGATAATACAGCAATTTCATAGCTATGGACTACTATTCTCATTATTTTGATAGTAAAAGAAGAAATCACACCGTAGCAATTAGTCACTTCTAGAAGAACTTGCTCCAAGCTAACAGGTTGAGTTCCACGTACTGTTGGTACGTTATATAAAATGGCTAGATTGCAGGAGTGTGAATGAAATAATTTTAAGTTCAATGAAATGCTAAGACTTGAGAGACTTAAAAAAAGTTTAAAAAACTTAAAAATCGGTATAACTTAATTTTTTTTGATAACATTAAAGTAAGAATTAAGTCACTTCCATGTTAAAAAAAACGTGGGGTGCTCTATACTTACATTTCATAATGGCTCTGTGTTTACGAATAGCAAGCGAAAAAAAAATGAAGGCGACTGATATCTAACATGCCACGCTTTTTTTTTTTTTTTTTGTTAATTTTTTGGCCAGTTTATTTTACGCTTATTCAGACAATTAAGTTAATTGCAGGACATCTTATCACTTGTTTTCGTTTTGAGGAAGACCGTAAATTGATTCTTTGAGTAACTCAGACAAACTGCTGTTTTACTTTGAAAAGAAAATTTCTTTATGTCAGAGGTGTCTCAATCCACTTTCAGTGAGCCCAATAGTGTTCTACTGTTACAATGCGATCCGAAACGTAGCATGCTGTTCTATTTCACCGTGTTGGAAAAAATATAAACCATTCGTTTTCTACCTTCTAAAGGTTTTTGTTAATTTTTTGGCCAGTTTATTTACGCTTATTCAGACAATTAAGTTAATTGCAGGACATCTTATCACTGGTGCATAAAATATATTAATTTAAAGATTATTTTTAACTTTTTAATTCAGTTTGTTAAAAAAAGGTTTTTTTTTTCATTCTTTAAAGCTACAGTTTTATTTTTGTCACTATATCAAGGCATGGTACATGTAAATTCTGGTAGCAAATTAGAAACTGCTGTAATGGAGCCGACCTTGCCGTATCATAATGAACCACGACAGTAGTAATCTAGAAACTAAGTTGCTGATGTTTGGGTACTCTAGTTGTTGATTGGATTACTTGTCTGTTATTAGATACAGGTCTGTAAATCTACACATTTAGTTTGTCATTATTTATTTGTGGATTAAATATACATTACTAAAATTGAACATCGAATTCATGGCATCGTTGTTTAAAATTTTGTTTTCGTTTTGAGGAAGACCGTAAATTGATTCTTTGAGTAACTCAGACAAACTGCTGTTTTACTTTGAAAAGAAAATTTCTTTATGTCAGAGGTGTCGCAAACTACTTTCAGTGAGCCCAATAGTGTTCTACTGTTACAATGCGATCCGAAACGTAGCATGCTGTTCTATTTCACCGTGTTGGAAAAAATATAAACCATTCCTTTTCTACCTTCTAAAGTGATGTTCAGTTACTTAGCTGATTTAATAGCCTTCACTTGCTTTCTTATTCGCTTAAAATCTTGGACCCTATACCTATTCAGTTTTTAATCTTTGTTCTTTTGAAATCGAATTTTATTGCACCAGGTAATTATATGGTCCCGCACTTAGAATTTCATCTATGCATTGTCATTATGGTTTAATTTCCTTCAAAACAGCGGCACAGTTTGGGTTCAATTTTGCTATCAGCTCGCAAGTGTCTTTCACTGGTATGACTGCTTTATAAATGTCGCAAAGGAGCTGACTAAAACGTCACAACCGGAAAACCATGTAAACACTCCAATATGTGATCTTTTAGACCTTTCTGGCCAGCTTCATTTTCTCTTCTAGTACAAATTTCCTAAATAGATATAATTCGCTGGGTTCTTGAATCCATTCAGTTTTCGTTGTTGAACGTTTGGAATACTTTTTCGTCATAATGTAAATTGCCCTGTCCGGGATACATATATATTTCTGAGGAACAAATAAAGAATTATGTGTAAATAACTGTAGTGAAAACATTTATTCCAACACTCTGAAATTCTTTCCCAGCGCGAGACGTATTCCCATTTTCCTGAAGCATTAGACCGTGTGAATTTACCAACTCTACTGTTTCGTTAATGTTAAACTATATGCGGTTATTTTTTTTTTTAACTGCTGACGCCAGTTTTGTTATCCATTTCACTCGGTCCCACCAGAGTTACATTCCTGAAGCCTCTGTTTAACGTGGCTTCTTACACATCATTCTTCCAGCCTCTCGGTGGCGTTCCTAGTTTCTTCCTTTCGGGGGATGTCCATTCTCAAAAAAAATTTTGTGCGTCTGTTATCTGTCATTCGCTGAAGGTTACCGAACCATGGGAGGTTTATAATGGTGCTTTATGCATGCAATTTTTTTCTGATTTTGTCGTTTCTAACATGTTCTACTGGTGATGTACGAGTGCAATGTCGCCGGAAGTCCATTTCAAGGGGCAACAATCTATCTCGTTATCTGCCACGTCTTTGAACCATAAGCACAGATAGTTTTCCTTATACTGGTAGCAAATAATTTTATAATAACGTGTCGTAAATAAAACGCAAAGTTGGGTGTTACTGTCGCAGATTCGTTTTAATCTTTCGATAGTAATGCTGCGCGCGCGCACACACACAGAGAGAGAGAAAGAGAGAAAGAGAAAGGGAGAAAGAAGAGGCTGAAATCGCGAGCTGCAGCAAAATTACGAGCCAGCTTTCCTCATGAATAAATGAAGACGGAGACATCGATTTGCCATTACAGTAGAGTTAGGTTCGATTGGTTCCTGCGTAACATTTAGATTATTCTGGTAACTATATAATTGCTTACTGAGGTGATAAAATTGTGTGTCTAGACGCTTAATAGATTTGCACTGAAAAATTTAGTGTTTCCCTGTTTAGATGTAGGAAATAATCACAATGGTAAATTTTCTACCCATCATTGTCTCACAGATAAGAGGAAGTAAACATCACCTTTTCCTTGTATAAAACGATAAATTATGGGGGCAGATGTGGTTTGGTGAGGAGAATTTAGTTAAGAACTTGTAATGGTTGTAATATATTGTAGCAATAGCGTGTAAAAAGCTACGATAATTTACTACCGTAAATTGCGTTAGTAAATAATTTACTACGTTTGGTATTTTGTCAGAAACTTATAATTCAGATGGCTGATATAATTTTAGGGCAGTAATTGCTTTGTTTATTTTGTTTCTAGAAAGGCATGCATCTCCTCATTGTTTACTGCATAAGTGCGTTGCATTTTCCCTAATGGCCACAGCGAATGCCTGTGAAACAAAGCCATTAACTAGGATTATGAGTTCCTGTCCGGACGGTAATATACTTAACACAAAGTTGGGATGCACAGGTTCCGCTAACTTCGGCATTTAAAGGATTCGCTGGAGGCAAATACAAAAGGCCGCGCAGATTAACTCTGAACTGAGCTGCCCTTCGTTGTACACGTCGCTCTAATGTAATTTGCCTCATATTACTCTGTTTCAGAACGTGAATTCCTCTGAAGTATTAGGTTATTTTGACTATAGAGATCTACAGTCGAAATTACTCGAGATATAAAACTGACTTGGTAATCAATTCTTCTGGATGTCCTCCCCACATTCCCCCTCTCTCCTCTTTTGTCCCTAAACGTCTCCTGTTTTTGTTGTATTTTCTTGTTTCTGGGAAATGAAGTATTTCGAGATTGGTTTTTCTGAAGAGTAATGGTTTTCTAGCTACGTGTTTTCTATTTTCTCGCTTTGCCTAAGTTTACCATGGATGTAGAATACGTAGCGCCGTGGTACTATGGTCTGGCCAAATACTGAATTCCACAACTTTACGATGGTTGTAAATACTTATAACTTGTTGAAGCATCGTCAAAACCAAATGATCGGGAGAATCGTAGACTAATCATAGTCTACATGCTTATTTATATAAAGTGGACAGTTACAATCTTCCGTTTCAGAAATTGCGTTATTTCACACTGCGCTGCACAACTAGTTCAAATCCTTTCTAGGAACTTATTTTTTACCCAGTGTACTTTCATTGTATTCCTGTTTGTATTTATTTAATTAAACTTATATAAAATAAAGATGCTACTGAAGTAATTCGGTGGTAATAACTTTCCTTCATCACCTTGTTATACCAGATTTAAATATAAATGTGGACTTGCATCCAAATCTTTATCTGTCGTTTGGAACCAGATTATTTATAGAAGTATTAAATTTATTGATGAAAGTGTAGCTGTATTGAATGAATTGAATTGCGGTGGAGTGCATGATACGGTGGCAATATCCCTGATCATCTGCTTACCCCTTTATTATTATTATCGTTGTCGTCGTTATTACTTTAAGTATAAATTCCTCCACTCGTCAACTTTTATCTTTTACCAATTTTAATTCCTTCGGCGTTTTTGTTAGATTATTCATCACTTCCCTTGGTCATTCATTCCAATCCTTGACGTCCTTACACTATATATGTGTGTGTATATATATATTAAAATCCCATTCCTTTGTGCATGAAATTGGGTGTCATCTTGTGCACATGATCATCTTTTATCTTCCGTTGAGTGGAGATACTCCGAAGTTTTCGTATTGACTTACTAGAGCGACCATTGCTCGGTAATTCTTTTTAGCTGGCGGCTAACAATTTCCACTGCTGTCCTTTTACTGCGAGGTTAAGGCTCTTGACAAGGGAGAACTGCATTGCCGAACAAGCTGTTCGTTTTTATTGCGAGCGAGCACATGCGCTGGCAGAACGCCGCTCACAGAACAACGACTCGCTGAGTGGCCCTTACCACGTGCTCACACTGTCCGTGGGTATACTGCACAGGGGTATTATGCTGCGCTCTTTAGTCTGCGCAGGCAGGTCGAACATAATGACTGTTAGTTCGCACCGGAGTGCATTCAGAACAACTGTCGAGAAAATTTAACGCATGAGCGGTCTGCAGTATAGTTCCATTTTAAATAGCCCATTATGAAATTGCGCAGACAATGTGAATGTTTCTGTTTCGGCGTAACTAATTTATTTACAGTGGCTTTACGTGGAATGCATCCAGTATAGGTTTTGTTTTCCTCTTCAAAGGCTTCTGAAGTCCATTATTACTGAGGGTAAATTTAATGCTGAAATTAAAAGGAATTATTTAAATTAATATGCATACGTTTCTGACTTTTAAAGTAAATAAGTTATCGTGATTATAGTTTCGTTTTACTTGTAGCATAACACATCACCTGCAAATAGCTTGAGGCGGCAACATTCGTGTGCTGCAGTGAAGATAATCAATACTTTTGAGCGTTAAATTCCAACTACACAGAACAAATTACCCTTTATTCGAGGAAGAAAAATATTGCACGTGAATATTTTCTGTAACTCAGATTTTTTTCAAATTTCTCAAACAGGTCAATATCAATAACTAGTATTAACTCTGGCACATTACTTCATTTCCATAATCCACGGATGGTAAGAACTGAACAGAAAATCTCTCATGAGAGAGACGCTTCTAGGCAATTAATACGTCAACAGGAATGCCGTTTTGGCTGTTTCTTCTCCAGGAACACTAGTCAAACACATTACACGAAAGTTATCGATAAAAAAAAAAAAAGTAAAAAGAGTAGGCCCAATGTTAGCTGTTGGAGGAAGTGGTATGAAGGTATATTTTCGTATTAGAGATTGCATCGGGAGTTTACCAAATGCCATTAAATTAACATTCACACTTTAAACAGGTTTGCTGCATACGTTTTTATCAATGGTTAGCTATAGCGGCCTTTCCGGAACGCATCCGACTGTTTTTTTTTTAACTTATGGCTTTACGCCTAGTCGACGTCGAGGACATTAGAGGCGGGATGAGAGAGGGAGCAAGGAGCTGGAAGGAATCCGGCCATGGCCTTCTGAAGGAAGCATCCCGGCAATCGCCTGGAGTGATTTGGGGAAACCATGGAAAACCCAACTCTGGATGGCCGGACGGGGATTCGAACGGGCGTCCTCCCGAATGTGAGGCCAGAACGTTAACCGTTCACGCACCACGCTCGGTACATCCGACTGAGTAGAGCGAGGAAGAAAAACTGCCGAGAGGAAAAAAGAAAAGAAAAAAAATCGCGGTACTTAATAAGCTTTAGCTGTGAAAATTGAAATTAATCGACGGAGTGAGGTGGGTGAGCGGTAACGCTCTGTCTTTACATTCGGGAAGACGCGGGTTCGAATGTCCGTCCTGCTATCCAGATTTCGGTTTTCCATGGTGCACCGGAAACATTCCAGGCGAATGCCGCGGTAGTTCCTTCAGTAGGCCATGACCTAATTCCTTTCCGTTCCTTGCGCCCACTCCATTCTGACCTCTGTTGACGTTGACGAAGCGTAGAGCCGTAAGCAAAAAAAAAAAAAAAAAAAAAAAAAAAAAAAAAAAAAAAAAAAAAAAAAAAAAAAAAAAAAAAAAAAAAAAAGAATTAAATTGAAAGGCAATCGCGTTTCGGTCCCAATCCGGTGGCGTCTTCGTACACGTTCCTTCGTAGTTCTCCGACACACTGGACGTACTGTTTAGATCTGGTTGCTAAGATAAAGAGAAATGCGACAGAAGTGTATTAATGCATATTACATTATACGACAGAATTTTCTCATTCTAATATTACTTACGTCAAACATAGTTGTGAACTTTAAAATTGCACTTACTTTTTGGCGTTTGGTGCTAGGGCTTTCTACTGGTGTTACCAACGTTTCGCTCCCAACCTGTTGGCTTCCTCATGGCTGCTTCAAGTTGATGAATACGCTCCTTCGTGGTTTTCCGACACACTGGACGTACTGTTTAGATTTGTCGGCAGAGGCTGTGTTGCTTCTCCGACAAAGAGTATCCGTTGTTCCAGAGACACTATAATCGAGGTTTACACTCTGTGGAGCTATGCCGCTGTTGTCTGCGAGTACACACTTCCACATTTGACTCAGTTCATGAACTCTGTTGTGGTTTATGGTTTGTTTATAAAGCTTATAAATTCCCTAATTTTAAGTTAAAAAAAAAAAAACCCTCAGTTGCGATAAATCCGAAAAAGTAACTGCAGTTTTACGACATGACGCCTGCTATAGAAGATATTTTACTGTGAGTTAGATGAACTGATAATTACGTTGAATCCCGTAATAAGTATTGGAGAAAATCGGTTATGCTTTGCGAGGAACTTGTACTCACAATCCCAAATTAAAATTTTGTTGATTGTAGAAGCTAGGGAGCTTTTCTCCGACTGCTTGAAGCTGTGGAATGCTGCGTCTTGGAATTGTTGGTGTGGTCCAACCCCATAGCTGATGAGATACCGCAGCACTCGTTGTGTTGGCTGCCTGGTGAAAAATTCCACTCCGTGGGGCGGGCTTGTTTGTAATCTTAGCTCCAGCCGGGGCGTAACGGCCGCCCTGATTAATACCGCCGCTATATTTGTTATCTGCGCCCGTTAAACTTGTTGTGGGGGCCGCTGCTCCTGCGGCGTGCTAGGCGCCTTCCCTAAAGATTTACACGCTTCAATTTTATCTCGGCTCGCGCTGGCTAACCCGCCTCGGTGCATGATCCAGATAACGCCGCGCCACGGCAAGGCACAGCTCACGGGACGTGCGACCTCTGTGTGCTTTGTTTTTTAATCTGCTCAGACGCGGTATCACCGGAGAGTTTCAATTCGTATGGAAGGTCGGCCTTTCGCGTTCACGATTCCGCATTGGTTTTCAAAGCAAAGCTTCTAAACGTACGCTCCGTGACCTGCGGGGGTCGTACGTCATTGTGGAGTTGTTGAATATCATACTTGAACCATTATATCTAAGCACTATAAATAGTCTGTTCCGCGCACCCGCTATGAAATCTTACTTGATTCATAACAGTAATGTGTACCTGGTACTGATACATGCGCCGATAAATGTACCCTTGTTACCACAAGACATTACCGAAGTTAAAAAAAAAAAAAACTTCTGAATTACTATTTGCTAATTTTTATAAACTGCCTATGGTATGTAAAATTTTGCACTATATTCATATACATGTCTTCGCGGAGGCTGCTTTGGTTTGAATATTGGTCTGATCAGTGCTTTCCTTTTCTCTACAGCGAGTCAGGTGATTTAATCATGGCGATAGAAGTTGATTTTTTCCCCACTCTATCGATACGTTCATTGTGAATGCAGATCTTCATCATCTGTTGTGCAGCTCATTTCTGAACATCGCGACCCCATTGAATTCCTCACTAGACTATGTATTGACTGCAAATATGTCAAATCTTCCGCGCTAGTTGCTAGATAAAAGACCCACATCCCTGTTCAGGGAAATTTCCCAAATAAAATTTGAAGAGGAATCTCGGATCTGCGTAGGTTCTATTTTATTCCTAAAATCGAGCAAGCAGCTGCCATCAGTAAGAGCATTTTGTTAGAATTTGCTGGAAATGAGGTACGATTATACAGCAGGAATTCTAAAGTAGCCGGGTTCCCAACGTATCGAATCATACTTAAAGTAGGTGTTCCTATTATGCTTATGTAGCTAGAAGTGAATTCTATGCAAAGGAAACGGGCCATTTGTACATTGTTTCCACTCGCATTGTCAGCCTGAATCTCTTCATTTTTCCGTTTCCGTTGTTGTTAACAAAGAAGTTTCTAAAGGGTATTTGTTGCTTACTTTTTTTTTAGTTTCTATTCCAATAATTAAACATGCATTCTTCACTGATCTTACTATTTTTGACGAATATTTCTGCATTTCTGGCTAACTTAGAAGAATCAGTTACGCAAATCATTGTTTTCACTGGTTGGCAACAGCTATTGTGTCGTACTATTGTTTTTGCGTGAATCTTCCTTACAGACCTGTAGCCCGGGTTTTCCATCTTACTTGATATGCATTTATTGTTAGTTTAGCCACTGTATCAGTATACAGAAAGGTACTTGATAAAGCGTAAAGCCTACTTCCAGTAAGGCTTATACGTTTGTAATCACTATAGTTTCTGTAAGTAAACCCAGTGATCTGTGTAACTTGACGACATTAAAACAGAATGGGAATATTTTGAAAATCGCAGCGAAATTAAATATAGCATTTTATGAGCCTAGATCGACGTTCTTGGTTTCATCTCGCCTATTTCCTTTGTTAGTTGAATACATAATTGCACAGATATCTGTCACGATGTTGCGACTTTGTTAATTCGTAAGATATAACAATCTGTCCATATACGAGATATATTCACATCTTTCTGGGGTATACTGTATTGGGAAAGTATCTGTGATAGTATAATGCTCTAAAAATGTGACATGTGATTAAAGTTATTTGTTGAATTTAATTTGAAATGTCAGCACAAATTTGCGAACTGGATTCAGACAACATTTTGCTTAATTAGAGGTTAAAGTCCTGGGTTGCCGATATTTAATTTACTTTTATTTGCTTCAATAATCGTCTTCTAATGAAAAATTATTGAAGAAGGTATATGGATTGCGAGAACAAGCAGAAGTTTAATTTGCAGAATTAGAAGAAGTTTGCAGCTGGGAGGCTGGCGGAGTTGGTAACTAATAAGTAATAAATAAAACGAGCTACGGCCATTGCAGTTACTTCAGTCACTCTTTTTGCGTTTATTCTCGTTTTCCGTAATTAGTTCTCTTTCTATCCAATTTGTAGCCGCCCAAGTTAATTCATGCTTTGTGTCACACTGTGCTGTTAAGTTTCGAATTGATTGCCGTGAACAAATCCTATAATTTCCAGTTATTTTGTGCGTCTCTTGGTGGAGTTCTCTTGTGTATACGGGTTAATCAAGACAATGCACATCGTGTACTTCTGCGAGATCTCACGCTAGCGCTATACTGGGACACTCATACCCAGAAATACTTCTCTGTACGTTTGGAAATTTCACTTTATCCGATGCCAAAAGCTGACTGAAACGGTTTCGTCTGCAACGCCATACTACGAGTATAGTTAAAATTAAAAGTGAGACATTTCCCAGCCAAACGTCGAATACCTTCTAAAGACCTGTTTAACGTTTGGATACAGTGTTTTTGCTTACTTTTATTTGTCTCAATATTCATTCATAGTCTCCTACCATATATGTCAAACGTGGTTGAAATAATTGCCCAATGTGGCATCTTTTTGTACCTTCACCTGCGCTCACCTCCTGACGTAAAAAACGTACCTAAAGTTCAATATTTGTTTTTATACTATTCTTTGAATACTTGTCATTTCTGTTTGTTACTGTGTTTGTCTAATCTCCAAACTAAGTAGAAAATGTTGTTTCGGGATACTTTTTCCGCAGTTCTTAATTAAATGAATTGTTAATAAATATCGCCAGTGCAACTGTTTTGTGACGATTTACTGTCGTACATGTTTTGACTCTCTTTGAGGTATCATCAGCGACGAATCAGTGTTGAAATTTATGCTACAGTCTTGCATATTTTTAAAAGAAAATTTGCATAATTCTAAAAGTGTACAATTTGCTGATTGTTTTCACTTACTACTTACATTGGTGTGAAATTATTTCTTTCAAGCTGTACTAATCCCGCTGTCGATTCAGTCTTCAATTTGATATCAACAACTCACCATGACAATTCATTAAGTTCACAGCTTTGGAAGATAAATGCATGCCCCAGTCATTCTACTCCTACGTATGCGTTGATGGTACGGGTAAGCAGGCTTGGAGTTATTGTCTCTTGTAATCCGATGATACTTCTAATGCCGACGTTTAATAATCACTCCAGCTATACTCAGTAGGCAGTTCATTCTAGATTAAATATACCAAAAGGAGGGGACAGAATGACTGGACATTGATACTATGGTTATTCATTGGGTGCTATAAATCTAAGTGTATTGTTTCTCTAACAGCCTACCAGGCGTTTTCAACTGGATTCTTATAGGTTTAAAATAATGGCGTGATATTTTTTTGTATAGTTAAGCCCACTTAATGCTAGGGATTAGCTGTTAAAAAGTCTTCGGTATCATTGCGTAGTTTCGATCTTGATCATATCAGGGTATAAGACATTGTCGATAATCTGTAGTGTTAGAAAATTGTGCGGGCGAGATAGTTTTAAACAAAAGCGTTAATTCGGTAATAAAGGTTTCAGAAAGCTGACTTCTGCAATTCTTTCTTGGCTTAAAGAAGTGTGTGTTTCGCATTTTACATCTACTACCCACAAAGTACATAAATTACATAGAGATCTCCTGTTTGGCAGTGTTTGTTTATTTTTCCAGATTGAGTTAAACATCGATTGAAAATCTATCATTTGTTACCTCAGAAACTGTGAATGCTCTTGATATTTTTCTGCTATCTGGTGTTGCGTTTGGTTTACGACAAACACTAGCAGCTGTCATCCTACCATCTTTGATGTTAGAAGTTAGCTATACCATATTTTTCCGTTCCTTGGGCGAAATGTTTTTGCACTGTAAACACACCGCCACAATAATACTTTTTAAAATCGCATTTTTATTTATCTTTCGTGAGACGCGTTACAGACTCTGGCTAGCGAAATAAGCTTCCCGAAACACTTGACTTTCTCTGTAGTGAGATCCGGTCTTTGAAACCGACGCGACTCGCTTTTAAGCTTTCCTCGCAGTGTCTTTTAGCTCCCTGGATGGTGGCGGATCCTTTGGAGATGTAATCGCGGACGTCAAAGAGCTCTCTCCGGCAGCCCTCTTGTGCAGTAACTGGAAGCCGAATATCATCATCTGGGCACAGTGCTTTGTTGACACACTTACTGTTGCTTTTTCCTCCTACACTTCTTCCCTTACTATAATGAGGGAGAAAAATCGTGCTAAACAACTTTTTGCTGTTCATTACAGAAATCTAGGTAACATCCTGCTTGCGGCTTGTCACCGCTGGGAGGCATCCATAAACCGTGTCACAAAAAGGTCTTTTTTTTAGCATTCCTCTTCTGCCCTTCCCTCATGTAACACAAATATTTATCAATTTTTAAATTGAACTTTATTACGTCCAATAATAATTTTTATTTAAATTTTTTTAGTTATAACCAAAAAAGTGTAGCTCTACTGGTTCTTGTTTGTTTGTAATGTATGTGATATTACGAAGCTTACGAATCTGCCCCCCCTTTTTTTTCCTACCTTGCCACGTGATGCAAACTGACTCCTGTCACCCCTTATGTGCTATGTAATTGGCCTCTTGCTGGAACTAGACGTGGCAAAAGATTATAAAACACATTTTCCTTGTTTCATGTGCTAGTGGTGTTTATTGTTGTAACTGTACTTTAAAATAACGCTGTACTCGGAAAGAAATGAATTTAGAAAAACTCTGAAAACACACTTGGATGCTTTTAATGTACAAGGTGAACTTAAACTTAGCGAGGGAAGTCCTTGTGTTTTGGTTATCACTGAACATAGTAATCGCAAATAGAACACTGATACCTGGACATCTTCGCCTGTCCCAACTTGTAAACCACTTCTCAGCTTATGAAACAGTGTCGTAACTGCAATCATGAGGAAGATGGAATAAAATTCTACAAATGCAACTGAGAAACGTGCAGCAATTGCGGAGCATAGCAAATTTTAATAAAAAATGATAAAATTAATGTTAAACGTTGCAGAGCTAAAGGAACAAATAATGTACGAATTTTTTTTGTTCCCTGTCACTAGCCTCTTAACTGTGTAGGTGCATGTTTTTTTTCCCCCCTCTAATATTCATTTTTCCTCTCAGTATACACATTACAACCTATCTAATCTTTGAGATTCTACAGTGCGTTCTTTCGACTGTTTATTCCACTAACATATTAGCCAATACTACATGCCTTAAAATGTTACGCACCATCCTCTGCATTATTTCTGGAAGACACTTCAAACGTCTTTCCTCGCTCATTATTACCAGAAACCCTTCAATTCATACTCTATCTGCCCACGTTCAATAGTCTTCCTTACCATCACATTTCAGAGTATTTCAGTTTACTGTCATTTTGGTATTCCTAAAGTGCAATTCTTCACACACGTTTTACAAACTGTTTTCTGAGTAATATGTAAATATTTGAAACTGAAACGTTTCTCAAGAAAGCGCTTTTCGCTACTGCTACTCTGTTCTTATCATTCTTGCTTCCAAAGTAACAGAATTCAGTAACGGCTCCGGTTACATGTGATCCTATTTTTATGTTTAATCTACTCCCATCATTTCTGCTACGTTTCATGACATTCGTCTTGTTTTGGTTTGTACTTAGGCCAAATGTTCGGAAATAAGTATAGTTTACTTAAATTCATGAATTTTTACGATTCGATATACATAAATAGTTCTACTGTGAGATAAAGTACCGGTAATGTTTTGCATCATAGAAATAGTTCCTTTCTGAGAGAGAGCTTCGTTTCTCCTTGTTTGCGTGACTTTCCCCCTATTTAAGTCTGGTTTAAATTTACCTTTTCTACATGGATTGATGTCCAAAGTGAAAAACTTAGACGGGTGGCTCAGTACCTGCCAGAATAAATCCCATGTATGTTCACGATTTTGACGAAATCAATTTTTTTTTAATATTCCCTTCTTTGATGAATTAATCCTTTCACTCTACCGTTCTGATTCTTTTGTATCACCTTATTGATTTTAAAAAAAATAATAAGCCATCATTTAGAAAATATAAATTCAGTCGGTTAGTTGGGGTTCAATGTATGAATCTGACAGTGTCGATGGCCAATTTAATTTCTTATTCATTAAGAGTGAATTTTAAACATTCACTAAAAAATAATTCACTGAATTTTGACTGATATTTTCTTGACTAAAACACTATTAATGTAAAATAAGAGAATAAGAAATGAAGAAGCTATAGTGGAAAGTTAATTTACCTTAGTAATGTGTCAAATATTGAAGAAATACTAAAAAAGTTAAAAAGGTTGATCATGCATGGGTGTTATTCTGGTAGCTTTTAACATACATTATTTACTTTTTGTTTCGGATCTTCATTGCCACAGCTAACTGGTATAAATAAGAAAAATTATTTTTCTAAACAGTGAATTCATGCCTGAAAAGCTTCTATAGAAGTTTCAGTTCCTATATTCTCCTTATTTAAAGTCACAATCATAGCTTATGTGATAACGGTTTACTGTGTAAAGTGAAGCAAGTTCAAAATAAAGTAAGCAGATTGCATACTTAATGCTATGATACTGTTCCTTTTTTGCGGCAGATACCGTGGCACCCAGTTTCTCTTTCCGTCACGATACTCTACAATTCCAAGTGGAACAAGAATTTCGTGACCGCCTCTCCTAAATCAAGTGGCGAATGTTCTTCAGTGGTAATTTAAATGGAAAAGAACTTAATCTCGGCTTTGCGCCACCCTAATTATATTTTAATGGTCACGCATCTTCCTTTTGTTCTGTGAACTTGTAAACAACACTCATCTAAAAGAACTACATGTATACAGTTCGTCTGCGTTGCCTTGTTGAATTCTACTTTTCGTGGTTATGATTCACTGAAGTTGTATTCGTCGTAATGGACTACTAGCTTCGTTTCACTTTTTATTAGCCTTGTATCGTATTGAAAGATGTATCTTACTTCAATCACTTTGCTCTCTACTATTTTTCTTATCGTACGTATAACTATTTAATTTGATAGCTCTCAATTAATTCTTCAGAATATCGAATTTCCTTTGCAGTTAGCTTGGTATGATGCTAAACGGTATCAAATACGTAAAAGATTTCTGCTTCAATTGTAGCGTCAATGCACTTTTTTTTAACTGATGGATTTACGTCTCGTTGACGTCATTAGAGGCGGGATAGGAATAGAGACAAGAATATGGAAGGAATTCGGCCATGTCACTTTGAAAGAAGACTCCCGACATTCGCCTGGAGTGGTTTGGGGAAACTATGGAAAACCAAATCTCGATGCCCGGACGGGTATTCGAACCGGCTTCCTCGAGAATGTGAGGCCAGAACGTTAACCGCTCATCCACCACACCCGGTCGGTTCACTTACTTTACATAGTCAGATAAGCACTAGATTATCACGTTGACTCCTTTTGTGCTGAATTTTCTAAGAAATACATTAATTGAGACCTTACTCGGATATTGTTTCGCAGATTGGTTTAAGGTAAATCACATAGAAGAATCAAAATATATCGTCACCCATGACAATCGAAACATCGGACTGTGCAGTCAGTGTGAATATTAGTCAGACTAGCTTGCAAGATGTGTAGATTTCGAACCCCTATGCAGTAATATGTATCTCGGATTTACAATTTTTGAAATTCAGTGTAGACGTAGATTGGGCTGGGTGTTATCGTATTGTGTTACCAATTTTCTTTTCCGTTTTTTAATTGTTGGATCTCTATACTCGTAAGAACCCTTGGCCCCCTAGTCTTCTAGAATTAAACTAAATATCAATTATACTATTTTTGGTTGGTTTAGCTTTCTAGAAAGCAAGTTAAACAAATAAATTATTGTGAAAGCGTTTCCAATTCTGCCGCGTCCTAGAATGAATTGCCTACCTTTCGGCCGGTTGTCTTCGGCCATCTTCCTGGGCAAACTACACGTAGATGTGTTTTAGACGCTGTAGTATGTACTAGGACACAGCATCGTCCCGGGAACATGGAAACTATTTATTCCGGCAGCGGAGACCTTCGAGTTTAAAGTGCCTTGTGACGAAGAAGCACACTGGTATATACCTGCAGAATACTAGTTCACAGAGTTTTTAAAAGCTTTTTAATTGTTATATTTGCAGTATAATTTTCTTATAGTCGTATTGCTTGCAGTAAAGTACGCGGTAGAAAACGTCGTTTGCGTTGGAAAATTACAAATATGAACTGAAGTTTAGGAGCGTTATTATGTTGTTTCTTTTTAATATTTTTATAATGCTGTAATTTCCGTCCCAGTAAAATGTTGAGATAAATTATGTTATTGCTGATGTTTGTTCTATATCTGTTTGGCGCGTTATTTCTTTCGCTGTGAAAAACGATTGTGTATACTTTCCGCGGTCATATTATCTTGGATATCCGGGTGAGACCGCGTCAATTTATTTGAAACCTGACGTGATTCCACCCGGACAATCAAGAGAACTATAGCAAATATTGCTGAACGTTAAAACAAAGTTCTGCGTAAATATTTTAAGTAGACTATTTGTCCCTTACTATTAGGCAAGGTCACTCCCCAGCAGTGATAAGTAATTCCTCTGAGGTCGTATAACTATAACGCGACATCTTGCAATTTCCTCTCAGGTTGTAGTAGTTAAAATTCAACGGCCACAAACAAGAATACTTTGCAGCGGAGTGAATGAGACGCTCGCGTGTAATGTTGAAGGTCCTCGGTTCGCGTCTCATCAGGAACAATTTTTTAAAGTAAAGATATCAAAATTTATACGACTTTTTTCCGTCTTCATTGTTTTAGTCAAATGATGAAGTGAATTTTAGAAACAATTTTTGATCTAGTAAAATCAGGAAATTTTTTGTATATGTTTCATACATAGGCCTATATGAAGAATTTAAACTTAAATAAAAGAAATTAGTTTCTGTACAGACGTTTTATTATCAGGTCATCGTAAATGCTCTTACCGGCTACGATCCCTCTTAAAAAATCTTATCACAAGTTAATCCAGAATATTCATCACAGAAGCATAATAGGTCTGTATCAAGTACATTGTACGAGTGTAAATGAAGGAGTTATGCTTCAATTGGAATTTTGCTTCATGCTCCAACTCCTCTTGGATGAATTGCAGTTTCAGCCTAGGAAAAACTTTTTCGTGAACGTATATGATGTATGCTTTCAATAAAAGCGCGAAAAAAATGCAGTTGCAGCTTGTCTAGTAATATTATAATCAATTTTACAATATTTTCCCGGAGTTCACCAGATAAATAATATTTCTGAACTTCACATTGGCTTCCGACCGTAACAATGCAGACAGAAGAAAGTTGTATCACTTTTAATTTCTTCATATAAAAAAAAGGAATTTCATAACAGGGCTTGAACCAGGTATTTTTTTTTTTTTTAATATCAGAAGCGAGCGCCTTTACCATTGAGTTATCTAATGTTTCTGATAGTGGTTGCTGTATTTCAGCTTTGAACGGAAATTACAACATGGTAAAACTCATTTATACGACTTCAAAAGAGTTATTTACTAGTACTGGAAGATACCCTGTGTAAATATGATGAATACATGTCTGAAATTCTCCATATGAGTTGAATTCTCAGCCGCAAATACAAGCTGGACATGTCACGACGGAAATGTCAGTGGATTTAGGTGAGTCGTCCTAAATCGTTAATTGCCTGTAAGTTGTAAAATATTATTTTACCATCAGATAACAAACTCCAAAAGGTGAAGCTGAGTATCGTATTAATTAGTGTAATGATCAAAGTATTACGTGCCTAACAGACTTTATTATTAGCATCAGCCAGAGTCATCTTAATATACAGTAAAATTTGGTTGAATAATATAAAAAAAATATGCTGAATGTTCTGAAGCATATTGGTCAAAACTAGCATCAAAGCCCATAAAAAATGGCTGGTTTAACGCGATTTTCTGGTACTTAACTAAATAGAATTGTTGTAAAATAATGCTCAACGCCATTCCTCATAACAAAAAATTTCAGTTGTTATCCTTTACCATGTTGTATTTTAACCTTACCAGAAACTGCACTAATATTGTCGCTAACAAATCAAATCCTCAATCACACGCGCATACTTACTTTATACCGCGTAATATTAGTTTTAATCTTGGTGCAGGCTGCATAGATCATGATCAACGTGGAACTGTTTTCTTTAAATAAATACTAATATTTCCGCTCGAAAACGAAATCTTCCTTCGCATTCGCATTAATGCATTCATTGCATCATGCTGTGGATGTAATCGTGATCTTGTTTCCTTACTGTAACAGTGATGTCTCTGGCCAGAGAGTATAAGAAAACATTTGCATCTGCTGAATATAAATAAAAAAGTAACCAATAATTAATGTGTTAATTTTATCGCAATTTATATTTCTTTTTAGTGTTCTGGCAATCATTTCTTCGCAGTTCTAAAAAAATCAATACAAATAAAATAACGCTCATTTACTAACATATCTGGCCGTTGTTAATGCAGCAACGAAGGCGGGGGTTGTTAGGTCAGCGTTATGAACACGGCTGCACGATGGCCAAGCTTAGTATTTTATTAGACACCTGTGTTCGGAAATAAGGAAAAAGAAATTAAAATCTTACCTCCGTAGTTTGGAGTCTACGTTAAACTGCACGTCTCGGAAGAAAGGAATTCGCCATATTAACTCTAACGTACTGATTTCGCCTTTTTTAGGATACGGTCAACCTTCGGGATTGGGCTAATTTAAGTTAAAAAGTTATTAATAGAGCGACGGTGTTAACGAAACCGCGTGAGTGCCAAACGTCAGTGACGTTTGTAACGCGACACCTGCACGGCGCTGTGTCTCTGTGATGGGCCAGTTAATGAATGTGACCGGGTTACCGCGAATGGCGACCGTGTGTTTGTATCGATTGTGAGCGGTGCGTGGCCGCCCGTGCTCCGCTCCTATCGATTGCGACCGTCGCGTCGCGCCGTGTCCTGTCGCATTGCCCTCGCGCCCGCACAGTGTCCATCCCCGATAACAAAACATTTTCTTCACTCTAGTCGCTGCACTTAATTGCACTGGGGATAATGATGAGTCCAGTTGCCATATTACCTAGATACCCAGTTGAAAATCACCTTGAATTAGAGCTTCTGTTATAATTCAAACTGGTTACAGAACATATAACTAAACGTGAACTCCACACGATGCCTAAATCATAAACGAAAACAAACAGATTGAAGATGTGGATGTTAGAATCACACGCCTCTTCTTTTTAGTCTTTTAGATAATATATTTATTATGCTTTCAGCAAATTTACTTTATAGGATGTTGTTGATTTTTTTAAAAAACGTAACAAACATATTATCATGATTGAGGTCCCCTCAGTGACAACAGAACAGGGATACAATAAATAGTTTATGGCGATGATGACAACAGTGTTATCAGTATTAGAACAGTGAAAAATATTAATACCAAAGAAAAAAGTTATAATGGAATTGGTTTAAAATAATTACGGCTTTTTTTTCATGGAATACGTTTAGTTTTGAGCGCTTGTAACATAAAATTAATGCCGGGATGCTTCCTTCAAAAGGCCATGGCCGAATTCCTTCCCATTCCTTGCCCCCATCCTTGCCCCCCATCCTTGCCCCCCATCCTTTCCCGTCTCTAAAGACCTCGATGTTAGAAAGAGATGTAAAGCAGTTACAAAAAAATAAAAAAATAATAATAATAAAAAATTGAGATGTAGGTAACAAGCAAAATAGCAAATAGAAGATAAGTTGTCATATGCGATACACGGAATTTTCCAATTTATTTGCTGGTTCATTTTTTCTTCGGAGTCACAGTTTGATGAGTGAATGTTTTTTTTCCCCGAGGTTTGTACCGTTCTTTTCCCTTGTTCATAAAATTGCGTATGAGGTATTGCACTGATTCGCTTGATTTAATTTTTGGTTTGTTCTTCTATGACACATATCTGATCTTCAGGAAGTTGTATTCACCTTCAGCCACATGTGCAGATGGAATAGAGTTTAGTTAATGAATGACATTAGCCGTGAAGTTCGTTTTAATAATGAATGTATTCATGAAATAGAACATCTGAAAGGCGCTTCGGAAATATGCTGTTCCTGGAGGCCAGATGTTTAAATACGAAGTTCTGAAACGTGATGTATCACAAGGAGCATGAATGAGAGACTATGAATTGACGGTGAATCTAACTGTACAAGATGAAGTTTTGTGAGACAATTTGATATCAATACTACTATTTGAGTGAGGAATGGTACTAAGTAATAATTTTACTTGGTGGTGTTCGGTATAATGGTTGGTTAAACGGCATCCCAATATTGGAGCAACGCCGGCGTTTGGTGCTGTATTAAACTATTTGTGCTGTGTTATAGTTTTGTAAGGACCAAAGACTATTAAAAAGAATGTGATTTCAACCGCGCAGCTGGTCTTAGTTAATCTGATTCACATTATGCTAGAGCTAAAGACGTGGTAATGGGGTGCTAGTAGAATATAGCTTTCTTTTGGTCTTTTGCATATGGGTTATACAGCCCTAAAGGTTTTTTTCTGTTTTTGTCGCTCCGGACTCCTTACAGTAAGAAGTATTATCTCTGACTGGGGATTCGGAAACTGAAAACTGACTGGTTGTGTCCCAGTTACCGTTCGTTCTGTCTGAGTTGGGGTCGCGCCTCTGCCAGCCAGCGCCTACCATTCACGGCTCATTGTCCATGACTTATTGCTCGCTAAATACCAAGGACAGAGCTTCTGGTTCGCTACTGCCTTCCACAGTGACATTCTTAGAGGCAGCGATAGTGTTTCAATTTATGCGCTTTTGTAGGTATAAGCAAAGTGTTGTATCATATAAAAGTTAAGTATACCTACAGAGCAGTATTTCTCAACCAGTAAACTGTCATAAATAATGCTGCGGACCACTAACTTACAGAGGTCTATTTTTTTATCTGTATGTATACTATTAACATCTGAGACATATTTTACTGTACCATTATAACAAATATGGAAGCATATTTTGAATTTCTACGGAAACAGTTATGAAACTGGAAATGAACTTTTAAAAGTTTATTACATACAGACCAGACTGTTAATTTTTAGTAAACAAATTAATAATGACGTTACTGTAGGCTGGATGTTACACTATCCACTGACCTATCTGCTCGAAACAAAATAACACTAGATCCTACGTCTTCTATTTTTGTCTTCTTCACCACTCTTTTTGTTACGAATCCCGCCAAGTACGGCTGTCACTCACAATAAAAGACCCTCAAAAAACCGTCATTATCTTAATATTTTAACTAACGGTGCTGTTTTTGATACCAACTGGAAATGAATAGACTGCTGTAGTAACAATGTTGTCATAGCCTCATAATATAAACACACCATCTTTTTATGGCTACTGAAAAATTCGTGGCTTTTTTAAAACTTGTTTATTGCTTATACTCGCTTATAGCCTTATACTAATACGGTATCTAATTTTTTAATAATCTGCCTGTGGACCACCTGTACCATCTTTTTGGATCACCGATAGTACGCGGCCTACAGGTTGAGGCAGTTTAAAATGAAATATAAAATTTCATAATATGACTAAAAATATGCCCAGCGAGATATAAAGTTGAATAGTCCTTTGTAAAAGCTATGATACACATTCGAACAATATGCTTATTCCGTATTTATTTTTATTATTTCATGGATCTAGTATCAACCAGTTGCTTTCACTAATCCTATGTGACTGCAATATCTCAATAATTTTGTGAAAATTATGTCTTATTTTTTCATAGATTATTATGACATCAGTTTTGAGTTTTCAGTATGTGTATATATCTAGTGGTACATAGAACCAGTACTCAGTGAGGGAAAGGAAAGCAACTGTGGTTCGTGCAGAGGAATGGTCTCGACATTCGCCTGGACTGTCTCGACATGTCATGTTAGACCTCAGTCTGGGTGGGTGGACAGTTATTCGAAACTGAGTGCTCTCCAATTTTTCGACGTTGTGTCATTTTATAATGCTTTATAGTGCCATACAATTGGCTTTGTGTGATTAGAAGTGCATTGCCCAGAACAAATAAAGAATTCAAACAGATGTGAAGAAAAGTTCAAATGAGAGGTGATGTAAAGTATTCAAGTACACCAGTTTCCGCATAATTTTTAACACGTTACAAGGAAAATAGCTTCATTGTAACATTCTTCTTAACATTTTTTTAAATTTATCCAAATATAGTATATCGCATCTTAAGACATAGTGAATTTTGTATTTTTTCTTTTCTGTATGTTTGCACAGGGCACTTTTGAATGGAATACCTTAAGAAGAAAATGGAAGTTGAGTGTTTATATGAAGGTGGTAATTGAGGAAGTTAGTTGCAATATGTGTACGGAGATAATAAGGGTAGCATAGTATAAGAGGAGGTAAGTAATTGAATCTTAACAGTTTCTTGGCAATGGAGATAGTGTGACAGGGCCGGCGCGTTGCTCCAGCCAATCTTTTTCCCACAGAATTCCTCCACTGTACTCATTTCATAGCAGGCTTAGTAGGCCTGGGGGCCTTAATATCGTCTTAGCTTTGATGAAGATCTTCTGCCTCAAAAAGGTCAATTGGACAACCAGTATTCGAAATTAATACATACTGCTATCGGATGTGTTGTGTATTTATTCGCGGTCAACCGTTTGCAAGTATCTCGTTTTAAATCCCTCGAGAAGCCTTCGTATTTTGGTGATTATGATTTCCTGAAATTGAATCTGATGCGGGGATAAATCTTACTGTAAGCCACTACAGATTGTTCCCAGTGAACCTCGTCAACGAGCTGTAGAGAACTGAGCTCGTGCTTTATGACTGGCACATTCCAGTCATATCTGTCGTTGCATTAGATTTTTTTTATTAGACTTTAGTCGCTTCGCGTAGCAAGCTGTCACTTGGTTTGGAACCTCTCCAAGTGTCTCGACGAGTAGAGGGCGTGAGGGGGGGAGGGTGGAGGGGAAGGGGACAGGTTAGCCGTCTTAATTAGACGCATGAGACAATCAGGCGGGGCAGGCCGCAGTATTGGCTCTGTTAATGAATATTTGTGTGCGGCGAGGCCGCCCAGTTCGGCCCGCCCAGCTGTTGACTCGCACACAGCTGTCCGCCTCCATCATCGCACCGCAGTGATCCGTCTGCTGCGACAGGTACCCCGGGTAAATAGCGCACACACTGCCTCATACCGCCCGCAAAATACAAGTCGTCGTTATTAATTTGCTCCTCGGAGTAAGTCATCGATGATTGCATTTAATTAATTAATCCTTAAATTTACAGGTTTTTAGTCAGGTTGATAGGTGTCTCCTCGTCATATGAAATAACGAGTCCAAGAATATTCAGACGGAGCGTGGTGGGTGAACGGTTAACGTTCTGGTCTCGCATTTGGGAGGACGCGGGTTCGAATACCCGTTCAGGTATCCAGATTTGGGCTTTCCATGGTTTCCCCAAATCACTCCAGGTGAATGCCGGGATGCTTCCTTCAAAAAGACCATGGTCGAATTCCTTCCCGTTTCTTTCCCCCAGTCCCATCCCGCCTCTAATGACCCGTCGACGAGGCGTAAAGCAATAAGTAAAAAAAATATCAGTTTCAAGTCGGTTTATTCTCCTTTAAGACATCGAACTCCAAAGATACTAGGTGCAAACGTAAACAGATGCTCCAGCTATTATAACGTTCAAACAACTCACAATACTCTGAAGAACTTTCCGAATACTACAACTCGTCTCTGCCGATCGTTTATATAAGCTTTACAAAAAAAATCTAGAATATTTCAAAGACTTCCGACAAATGCTTTCCGAACTACAACAATAGCTAAACATTTAAAATCACATTAAAAACAATCGGAATTAATACAAAATCATTATGAAACGCACAGAAATGAAAATCAAAGATATTTGCACACAATATTATCCACATAAATCAGTCTAAACTATCGCAAATTGTCGTTTAAATATCGTAGCTCACCTTAATACTTACAATTACAAATTTTTAACTAATGTTTCTTGCTGTTTCTTGTATAGTACTGTCCTTGTACACATTTAATAGTATTTACATAGCTTCTTTCCATAACATAATGTTCATTTACACAAATTCACTATTAATTGCTAAAAAAAAAAAAATATATTCAAAACCATATTTACTCAACTCCCAGCTTGCTATAAATAATTCTTAAAATACAATTTCATTCAAGGCTGGGTCTGTGGGCCATTATAAGGTCGTCAGATGATTTAAACTTTCACCGAGTACGATAATTCCTATAACTTCTTAGTGATCAGGTAGTTAATTAAATAATAAGACCGACGATACAAACTTGTTTTACTTTTATTCTTGCCGAAATCTTCATAAACACGTCAACTGCTTCCAAAGATTCTAAAACACATTACCGACACAGCGTCCTGTCAGCACAGTTTCCAGTGAACTCAAGCGAAAACTCTAAACAGCTAGTGATGTCAGAAGCTCAAATAGGCGCTGCAGAATTATCGAGAAAACATTGAAAGAACTGGCCGACGCTTCTGGATCGCCAGTAGTCGCTCCAAACAATAGATTTAGTATAAAAATAATCAAACCCCATAAAAAATTGCGTACAATCATAATTTATTTTTTAAATGAACACACAGAATATTTGCAGCCATTTAAACATAAAGCTGACGAATTTAAACAATTCCATGTAGTCGAAAATCATACCCAAAACACTATGACTTACATAGCATTCATAATTACAGTCTTTCAATTAACATTTATAACGTCGTATTTCAATTAATCAACTTACATTTTATTTAAACAATTTCCATCCATCATGCTAATAATATACAAAATTACGATTAATCAATGTTTACTTCTCTTCAACACTAGAGTACTTAATTCGTAAGATAGAATTTATAAGGCTGTTTCAACGTGAAAGAAAAATTACTTCTTAAATTAGTCATTGGTTAAGGATAAGCACTAATCAATCCTAAAAGAAAAGTTATGACAATCACTTCTTTTAGCATAAATGTTGTTTATATTTATCGAAGTTATACACAGTTAAATAAGTAAAGACGAATATACTGCAACTTAGGTCTAGTCCTACCCCTGGCATTAATTTATTGATCGGTGTAGCCATAGAAACTAAGAAAGTTTATTTAGCTTTTCTCACGAACGCTGACAGACTCTAGGAATAAAACTATTGACTGCAGTCATTAAATTTTAAATAAGTCTTCTGCATACTTCCCTACTGTGGCGCTCTATTCAAAGGATATTTGGGTATGACGATAATGACTAATAGCTTCACGTATGATTCATTGACTGTTATTTGTCTATGTTACCTGGAATGAACCTGAGTTATTTAAAAATTAATATATAGTCATTTCTGTGGATGATCCGTTTTGGAACCCAAATTATGAGTTAGTCCGCCAGCGTCACATTTGATGCGAACTGTCTGTGCTACTCTATAATCTTGTTTTGTCCCTCCCTCCAATTTTGTAAATATTATTATTATGCTGAAAATTGTATACACATTGACATCTTTCTAAAAGTAGTTGAATGTAGCAAGAGGCACTGGCGATTTAGGATGAAATCCGAATGCCTTTGTGGCCTAGTATGGCCTGCTGTCCCTCCAGCTCTTGCAGTAGTTAGTCAGCAACTTCGGCGGTCGTGTGTGTGTCCCGCGGGCCACATAGCACTTGTCTGGCCACATTCCGGTGCTAATTTGACGCGATATAATTCGCCAAGCCGCCACAGCGCACACGTAATTAGAGTTTAATGAAGTCTGTGGATTGAATACTATGTGCTGCGCGTGTTGCGTGCCGCGCCTGGCTGGCTTCCTCGCCCTGTTTGTACGCTCCTCAAGTAGCCTCTTTCGCAAAGCGAGGAATCTCAGCACTTGGTTTTATTAGTAATTGAGATTGTATTGTATGTAATCCGAACTGGAAATAGTCGTTTGAGAACTGGCCTTTGGACTCTGGAAATAATTACTACTTTATGTACACGGGTGGTAAAGTAAGCTCCTGATATATATTTTTTTCATGTTTCAGATGTTTGGTTCTTTGTACCAGCGTATCAGTAATGTGTAATGACTATGCACCGATAATTATTATCCAGAGGTCAATAAGCCGCAACCTTCAAGATATCTCTTATTGGTTTTTAATTTGGTACTACGTTCCTTAGGCGGTATTGTTTTGAGAAAAATTTTTGGAGGAAGGCCACCAAATGTATAGAAATGAATATATTGAAATGTTGGTGCATGCATACATGTTATTACGCTACCAGTCTGTTGATGTTTATTTCAAGTGTTTCTTAGTCTTCATTCTTCGTTTAAAAAACTGCTTTTCTCATTCATTTTGCAGGTAGATAATAGAGAATTCTTTATTTCTGCAGTTTTTGTTTGTAAAGCTCACATTTTGAATTTCTTGAGATAGTCATGGTAGTAAAATTGTTACATATATCACATGGCAGCCAGCGTTCCTATTCCCTTCCTGAAATATGAATGCGAAAAGCAGTTATTTTTTCCCGCAAGAATGAAGACTAAAAACACTTGGAATAAACATTATGTCTTGCGTGAACACATGTATGCGTCCTACCCATATTGCAGTGATTCTACTTAAGTGGCTTCTTTCTACACTCCTTCAGAAATAGTAGCGCCCATGGAACGTGTTTAGCAAATTTCATACCAATAGGACATTTCTTGAAGGTTTCGGCTTATTAACCTCTTGTCCCGTCGTATTACCCCCATGTACGTGTTTCCTTTAATCTACTTCATTCATCGGTATTGGGTGAAGCAAATAATCTTAAAACCAAGAAGCCTTACTTCCCTTTAGGACCATGGAAGTGTAGCCACTGAAATGCAATGAAGTTTGCGCAGTTATTTTCTATTTCGTATTTTTTGCCGGATATTTAATGATCTAATGATCTGTGACTGCCTGAAATGGTTATACTGCGTGCAATCGTGCCGTTTGATCTAACACAATGATGCGTAAATTACTAGTTGGTTCAAACCTCCAGAGTGCAGTTGTAATAGTTGTGAGTACCTCGTGTTCTCCTCAATGATTCTTTTAACATATGATTTGATGAAAATATACTTAAAAACATTGAGGATACTATATAAACTTGGAAGGAATAAATGAAAAGACTGCTCAGCGGTAAGCTGTTTATGCTCAATTTTTCAGAGCGCTTTAAACCAAGACTCTCTGAGAGCTTCATTTCTTAATATACGTCAAGTGATATTCGTTCCACTTTCTCATTCAGTTTGATTCATTACGACTAGAGGGATTTTCGGTTTTGGTTAAGCCGTACCGGAGATGAAATAGAGACCACTCCGTTACTTAGATATTACTACCAACTTTTGTTATTATATATCTTGGTAAATATTTACTATGGCCTAATAAACTGGTATTGTTGAGGAATTTTCCTTCGAGATGGAACCACGCGGATGGAAATCTACACTAATATTATAAATGCAAAAGTAACTCTGTCTCTCCGTCTGTTTGATGTCTAAACGACTAAACTGATCTTGAAGATATTTGAAAAGGGAACATTATGTATCATTAGGAAGGACGTAGGACCCTTTTCTGGATAAATAATATATTTAATCATTGAATTTTGAGAACTAACTGAACGTTGACATACAGGCGGATAGCGTGTGTAAGTATTTATAATGTTACATCGGTCTCTCAGGCTTTGTTTTTTCGTAGTCAGTTTGTGTACGATTTGTTCACTAGCTCAAGGGTTTTCAACCCTCAAAGGCTATTCGTCTCAGAAAAGGAGAGAAAACCAAAAACCTGTGTATAAAATGGTATTCCACTTGCTCAAGGGTTTCCAAGCTCCAAAGGCTATATTTCTTAGGAAAGTACAGAAAACCAAAAATGTTGTGTACAAAACGATATTTACGTAAGATGTCCCCAGCAAGTTACGTAATTTTAAACCACAATCAAAAATCTGTCGGAGGAACTGCGGTAGTTAGTCTCGCTTAGTTACCCCCCCCCCCCTTTTCAGTTTATCGTTATTTCTAAACATGTTACAAATTGGTTCTCTTCGTGAGAAATGTTCGTTGGTATAATGGTATGATATCCCAACTTCGTGCTTTTTTGACATTTTTTTCCGTAATTTACTGCTTTCTATATCCAAATCTTGCAATAAAATTCTGGGTCCACACGTACTAAGTCGCGGGTAACAGCTAGGAGTAGATATACAGATTCTATTGAAGTAAATTTAAGAATTCAGCTCTGACATTTGACAAAAACAACAACTACTGAGAAACAGTCCCGATCTACCCCTGGCTTCAGTCTGCAGATACGGTGTCTTTGATCAGACACGTATTGCAGTATAGACTTCTTTTGGCTGTCAAGCAGCCACCTTGTATGGCACTGTTTGGGTGACCCAAGTGTCCGGCTGCTGGCGATAAGCTGACGGCTCAGTCGGCCGATAGCGCCATAAGCTGTCGCTGAGCCATGTTAATTGGCGCGCGCGGGGAACTGCTCATCTCGCGACGCGTCACCGTAATTCCATCACCAGTCTTTCGTTCTCTCATATTTCCAACTGATAGCTTTCTGTTCAACTGGTCTTCTGTCTTGTCAAGCGAAGGAATGTGTACTTAAGTTGACGTCACTCATATTAAAATAAAACGTAAAAGTTTCATCTTCGTAAGAATAGACCTAAGGCGATCAGAAACTAGCTTTGAAGTTTTGTTAATTAGTAATCCCTGCTTAGAACTTCCAGGGTTCAACGTACCTAGACCTATTTGGAGCAAATTAATTCGTATTAGATGTGCCGCGGGAAGGACTGCCTGTACTCTCTACATCTTGGGCCGCGCATATTCGCCGCACTGCGACTGTGGTGGATTGGCACTCCGTGCCTTTCCTGGAAGTTTTAGAAATTTAACTGGATTGAGCATCTCTATGTCAAGTTCTAGAGGATATGTATGGCGATTCTGATGTAGCGGCCTATTTACCTGCCAGCTAAGGATATTGTCCGATCAACTACATATATATATATATATATATATATAAAATAGTTGCTTGAGTTCCATTTTATAAGTTTCTATCCGTGTCATGTAGCATCAAATGCTAAATAAAAATGTACCGTATCTATAAACTTACAGGCATTATTTTTTTTTCAGTGACTATTGCTATATTTGAAACAAATGCCGCGTAGAGCTGCATTAAATGTGTTTCGTGCCAGAAATAAAATTTAAGCTAGTTGCCAGTCGCTGATGTTTCTGTGATTGCCCCAAGTACGCTGATAGTTTGAGATCGCCTTGAACAGTTCTCTAATTTAGGAGACAATACTTATAAAGTTCCCAGCGTGGTTTGTGCTTATAGTTTCTTCAATAGCTTGCTCAGTAGTTTCTAATGTTTTGAGCGTGCAATCGTCGCCCCAGTTAGTAACACTACCTCCTTTTGGGTATTTCGTGAAATATAAAGAACACTTTGTCCGAATCCGAAAGTAGCATTTAGACTTTTAGAATATCGTTTTTGCTTTGTGTAGGACGCCTCAGCACAGACACAATTCACGGCGACATAAACTTTGAGGTTACACACTGCTATCGTTGTTGAAACTTGTCAGTTTTAGTTACGCAGGGCCGGCGTTAGGGGGGGGTACGCGGGTCAAAAGTACCCGGGCCCACCGGCTGATGGGGGGCCCCGAATACCGATTGTAGGGGCCCTCAGGCCATGAAGTCAAGAATTCACCCATTGTCCTCCAGCCAGTTTGTCGGGCTAAAAAAAAAAAAAAAAAAAAAAAAAAGGTCGCCCATTTTACCCCGGGCCCGAAATTCCTAGCGCCGGCCCTGTAGTTACGTTGTGTTGTAGTGATATCAATGATAAAAAGTATTGTTTCAGAACACATATATCCGTTTAGTATTGTCAATCCTAATCCTTGTTGCAGTGCATCTTCATTCTATTAAAGACAGGAAATAGGATTCCGACTTCTACTTTCAATCGCAAAAATAAAAGGTAATGCAATGTATCGCCACTCTGCACTGGGTAAATATCACCTCCACCTTTCACAAAAATAAGGTTAACCAGTCAAAGAACACTGAGAAATATTCTGTGTATATTTGCAAATAAAAATAACTCAATTGCAGTTAGATGAGTTGTGACACCTTGTTAAACTACTGATGGAACTGGGGAAAAAAAACTCATTTTACTTAGTTGCTTGAGAGATTGGGGAAACACAGAGATGACCGATGATGTGTGTGTTAGATTCAATGCTGCTCTTAACCCTCCCCCCCCCTTCCAATTTGCCACCAAAACAGTCATTACTAACTAATTCTCGCGAGGTTACAAGTTGGTGCTCTTCCGTTGTGCAGATACTGCCATATTAGCAGCTGTGTGCAGTAGTGCCGGCGCTCGTCATTAGGGCGGGTAGGCGGTTGGGAGTGGGAGCAGGCCACACGTCACCGCCGTGACAGGTGAACCAGTGCGGCGGTTACGCCCAGCTTCACCGTCCGCCCACATCACTGATTTATTTCAACGTGCAACAGGCCCCAGCCGACAGCCAGCCGCAGCGGGGCAAAAATACTGAAATTTTGTTGCACCTCTTGCCATCTCCACTCCCGTTGTAGCGGTTAATATTATTTTCTTTTGAAAAATGATTGAAGCACCTTTATTTACCCACTGTTCTTAATAGAATGGGTGATTATACGAGAAAACAGAATTATTTTGGAAGAATGGTATATATCTTATAAATGTACTTTTCTATGGTTAAATTTCCTTTTCACCACCGAGCTTGGTGGGTGGATGGTAACGCTCTGACCTCGCATTCGGGAGGATATGGGTTCGAGTCTCCGTCCGGCCATCCAGATTTGGTTTTTACATGGTGTCCCCAAATTACTCCATTCGAATTCGGTGATGGTTCCTTCAAAAGGCCCTGACTTAATTCCTTCCCCATAGTCTTTTTCGCCTCTAACGACCGCGACGTCGACGAGGTAAGGCCAAGTGGATATTTTCTTTCATGCAGCTAGCAGTTCTGATGTGGGCGGCATAGGACATGAGTGCTACAGGTGCAGTGTGTATGCGATGTTTTCACTCGGGTTGCTTTTTTAAAATAGGAAAAAAGAAAAGTTATCAATGCTTTGAAAATGACAGATTTACAGTTTGATTGCAGATGTTAAAGAACAGGTAGTAATGTACTCTCAAATGGCTGGAACCGAGGCTCACTCGTGAGGTCCCGCTTTCTAAAATCATTGGGAAGGACCAGAGTTCGATTTACGGTCAAACCCTGTTATTCCTAACTTCACCGAAAATCCCGAACAGTGATCTGGTTCCTTCATAAACGCATTACTGTTCCAATGACATCTTCTCTGTTCACAAGCCATAGTACACTAATCATATAACTTAGGTGCGTGGCTAAAACGGCGGAGTTTCTTTGGCATATAAATAAACACTTTGATTTCGTTATTTAGCTGTTATATTTAAAAATGTCCTACGTTTTAAGGTATGTTTATTTTTTATTTATTTATTTTTTGCAATAAAGATGTTAAACAAATTGCTGTGCTAAAATATTTAGAAAATGTATGTTTAATACTCAGTTTAAAGATGTAACGCACTTTTAGTATATTTGCAATCACAGGTTTAAGTTTTTGGTGTAGGATCACACATTGATAGCAAAAATTATATTTTCATTTTTGCTTAGTCGTTTCGAAATAGCAGAGAGCCTCTAATAATATCAGAGTCAATGTATAAAGTCATGCAACGAATAAAAATGTAAAATTGGAATATAAGCGTAGCTGTTAGGAATCATTAATTGCTGTTTTGCACCGAAACAAGTATAATTATTAGCTGTAGCAAGGCGTGTAAAGAGTCTTCCACAACCGGGAGTACGAAGTTTAGGCGGAGAATACGGTCTTTTAAATCTCTATACACAGTACACAAGTTCCAATGTTGTAACGCAATATTACTAAGAAATCAAATTCAGCAGTTCTTTGATATGGTGAGGAATATGATTGCATAATGTTGAATGCAGACGGGGATGACATATCGATCGCTCATTCAATTTCAATAAATAAATATAAGAAACGTACAGTTAAAAACCACGTGACAACATATGTACAATTCTATGCTTAATAGTAGCGTGTGTTACTATGCGGGATTTTTTTTAAGATAATCTCTCTTTTTCATTCTTTATTTTTGAGCAAAATGCTCTTAAAACAGTTATCTGCGCATGAGCCAACTCATAGTATTCATTAAAATGGAAATTATTATCAGTTACGAGATTTTTTTTAGGAAAAATCCTTTTTGTCAGTTTCATATTGCTGTAGGCTTGAAGATAACTATCTCAAACAAGTAGTTGTGTAGATTATATGGAACAAAGTGGCTACACGGAGTTTCGTTTAAGATCAAGATAATGCCAGATAGTTTTACAAATTACTTCTGTACGAACTGAAGATGTTAATGTCGTTTCAGTTTATAAATACCATATCATTTTTTTTAAGTAGCTCTAATTTTACACTTTTTCGGAGTAATTTTTTATTTTTTTTTAATAAAAAAAGAAGGGAAGAAAGAAAAAAACTGTCCCTAATCCGTGTAAGTCCACAGTTTGTGGCGTAGATTGGACCTAATTTTATTGCCTTGTTAGAAAATAGGTATTAAATACTTATCAATATTAATGAATTTCTGTTTTAAAAAAGTTTTGCCCAAACCTAGCTTAAAGCTAATTGTGAACAATAACTGCTTTCAGCCCCCAGTAGTCGCAAAATCCTCTGAACCGCGTCGTTTCTGACAGTGTCGCGAGCGACTTTGATGAAAGTTTCAGACCTCACCCGTCATCAGCAGCGATTAGTTTCGTATCTCATTCGACAATAGCGATGCGCATTAGTGCCCGAATCCAGTTCCGGTTTTTTTTCGTCGACTCCGCCGTTTAATTAGGTGGGCCATTAGCCGTTCTTGCGGTGCAACCGCTGCAGACAATAGGCACTGCCGCAGTAGCAGCAGTCAGTTCGCCCTTCGACCGCAGAAGCACTACGAGCTTGTCACCGCCCTTTGTCCTCCAAAATGGGGCCACCGTGTCAGACATTCATTTCGTGCACTCTTACTCGAATGCGAACGCTACAATTGTTGAAGTACCTGAAGAACGATTGCGTCTCAGCATCACGAATTTTCTATTGCCTCACGAAAGACGCTGAAACGAGTTATAACTTCTTCACATTGTGATTGTACAGTTGTAGATAAACGGTTAGGTATATACGACTGGTTTGCATTTAACTTTGTTGATATTATGCAAATTGACAGAAAGCGTACTTAAAATCTCTTTTCTTAAAAACCTATTTCTGTAACTTAGGTTTCTTTAAAGTAGCTGTCATTACTAAGAAAAGATACACAACGATGCTAATACATGGAAGCGTTAGCGCATCTGGTCCATACGATTTCAGAAAATAGTGCATCCTCCATTTGTTTTACAAATAATGTCTAGAAAGTCTCCTAAGCCACGTACACAAGATAGAATTCGTTAAATTTTTCGAAAATGGAACCTGTAACGATAATATCCACATATGCGATCTGTTTTCTTACTCGTAAATAAGCTACCAGGAATGATGTTAAAAGCAGAATAGCACTAGCGAAAGGAGCTTTCATGGAAAATATAAATCTCTTCGGCTCAAATATTGACCTAAAAGTCAGAAGAAACTTTTTTTAAATTCTATGTGTGGAGCACAGCACTTCATGATAGCGAATTATGGACAATACCAGAAAAAAAGGATAAAGCGTTTGAAATATTGCCGCATGAACGCCAGTGTACCGTCTGCCAGCATGGCGCAGCGGGTAGCGTCACGAATTGCGGTACCGAAGGTCGCCGGTTCAATCCCGCCCACTGACAAAAATTATTTAATTCTGTTTATTATTTACAGAAGATTCTACATGTTTCCTAAGGTCACTTGTAACTTCTACACATTTCATTTGTTAACTACTCTTGTAATCTCTAGTACGTTCTATCTGTGTATAAATAGAAGAGCATTCTGCCCAAGAGGCAGTCAGTGCTGCGTGTATGTTTGAGTTCTCAATAAACCTGTTCTCAGTTTAAGTGCTGTGTTCATTGACAAGTAACCTTCGAATTCACACCTGTCCCGGTTCCAACGCGACATAGTTTGGTGGAGGCGCCGGGTACCCTGTGCAACAGCTGCATCGTCGTGGCTCCGATTAGGCAACGTAAAAGTCGCCGCCTACACGGACTGGAACCGGACTACAAAGGATATACTCAGTACGTCCTTCCGAAAGTCCGCGTCATTAGGAAACCCATGGCGGCAAGCCAGCTGCACATTCGACACCCATCGGTGTTCTCTGGAGACGCTGGACAGGATCCTAACAAATGGCTAAAAGGGTTCGACCGAGTCGCCAAGTACAACAGGTGGGATCATACCATGTGCTTGGCAAATGTTTATTTCTATCTGGACGGAACCGCCCAGCAGTGGTTCGAGAACAACGAAGAAAAACTGAATAACTGGGAAATGTTCCAGACGGAACTTAAGAAAACGTTTGGGGACCACCAGCGACAAATCCGCTCGGCGGAAGAACAACTGAAGAACCGGGCCCAACGACATGGGGAGCCGACGCAATCTTACATACAGGATGTTTTGGCCCTATGCAACGTAGTCAACCCGAATATGACTGAAGCCGACAAAATCACGCACCTAATGAAAGGTATTGCAGAAGACATGTACCAAGCTCTTCTGATGAAAGACGTCGCTACGACGGAAGAGTTCATCAAGTGGTGCCAGCGGATTGAGGAGATGCAACAAAGGAGGGTTGGGCGAAAGAAGTATGACAGACTTCCCAACGTAGTCCCTATGGCAGTTGTGGAAGACCAGCACGACTTTGCGTCTCTCATACGACAAATTGTGAGAGAAGAATTACAACAGTTCATGGCAGCTGGGACTCTTGAACCGAGTGAGCATCAGATCATGGCCATGGATGTAAGCCCAGTGGGTCATGAAGGAGCCGACGCGGCGGAAAGAGAGGTATTTCAGACAATAGCTCCTGTCTGCCGAGCCAATCGCACTCGACGTGAAGAATGGCCTCGCCCTGATATGACGTATGCTGCAGCTGCCAAACGGCAGCCTAGGAACCGGCCGACACGGCCACAACCAAATCCTCCGGCACCTATGACGTCCCGCAGACGAACGGACGTCTGGAGGACAGAAGACAACGCGCCAGTATGTTTCCACTGTGGGCGCCCTGGACATGTCATACGCTACTGCAGAGAGAGAAGACGAGTATTTGACGATTATTTTGCCGCAAGACGTCCGCCATCCGAACAGTTCTACTCCAGGCAGCCACCCGCTGACGAGTTCGGTCGACCTACGGGAAGAAGCCCATCGCCGTACCCTAGACGAGGTCGATCCCCGACGCGCCGCTGCCGTTCATCGTCGCCGGACAGAGCTACCAGCCGCTCCCCTAGCCGCCGCACGCAGGAAAACTAAGCAAGGCGACCATCTACGGAGGTGAGGCCGCCGCAGATGAAAATCCTCCATGGATGACAGTCACTAAGATGTCGGGAAATCTCATCAACGTTATAATCGACGGCCAACCTGTCCGGGCGCTGGTTGATTCAGGAGCTTCTTTCTCCGTATTGTCGGACAATTATCGTCGCACACTAAAGAAGACAATGTTCCGTGATACGGGGGCAACTGTGCTAAAGGTCGCAAATGGAAAGTACGTCCAGCCAGCTGGAGCTTGTGTCGCGAGAATAACCATCAACAACAGGACCCAGCCAGTTGAATTTGTCATTTTAACAGAATGTAGTCATAATGTCATCCTTGGATGGGACTTCCTTAAGGCATCCCAAGCTGTCATTGACTGTGGAACGTCTGAGCTGCAAATTGAAGAAGTCGTTGCGACGGGTACACGTAACACAGAATCTTCTGGGAAGTTATTCGCCGTTGACAACGTGACAATCCCGCCGTTCGCAATGAGAGAGTCCCAGTGAAAAACACGGACGACCGCAACCTTGAAGTGCTTGTCGATAGTAGAAAGTTTATTAGGCTCACGAAAGAAATCTACATACCAGCGGCTATCATAAGCATTATCGGTGGTCGAGGAGACATTTGGATCACCAACTGTCACGAGCAGTCACAAATTATCCCCAAGGGAATGTGCATAGGGACAGCTGAACCAGTCCAGGAGGGCGAGCTCAACGTCATTAACGAAGATCCATGCTCTGTTACTAGTACCGACAACACGCTGGAGGAAACAACTATGGAACTGCCAATAGGGTCCGGCCTGACCAAGGAACAACACCACCGGGTGTTAGCTATACTACGCCAATTCTCTGGTGTATTCACACCCAGCAAAAAAAAGGTCAGACGAAACGGCCCACGATAAAGCATCGTATCAATACTGGGGATCATCCGCCCATTAGCCAGCGCTCGTACCGATTGTCACCAGTCGAAAGGCGAATAATTCGAGAGGAAGTGGAGAAGATGTTGCATAATGACATTATTCAACCTTCGGAGAGTCCTTGGTCATCTCCGGTGGTCCTCGTAAAGAAGAAGGATGGTACGTGGCGATTCTGTGTCGACTATCGGCGGCTGAACAAAATCACAAAGAAAGATGTCTACCCACTGCCGCGCATCGACGACGCCTTAGACTGCTTGAAAGGAGCTACATACTTCTCAACCATGGACATGCAGACAGGCTACTGGCAAATCGAGGTTGACGAAGCTGACAGAGAAAAGACGGCTTTTATTACAACCTGATGGGCCTCTATGAATTCAAAGTAATGCCATTCGGATTATGCAACGCTCCGGCCACATTCGAACGCATGATGGACAACTTACTTCGACACCTTAAGTGGACGACGTGTCTTTGTTATTTAGATGACATTGTTGTTTTCTCGAAAACATTTGAAGAACATCTGAGTCGCCTGTCCAACGTGCTGAAGTGTGTTCAGACTGCAGGACTCCGCCTCAATCCGAAGAAGTGCCTCTTCGTCGCCAAGAGATAAAAATCCTGGGGCACCTGGTCAACGGAGATGGCGTCCGCGCTGATCCAGATAAAGTAAGGGCAGTCATGGAATTTCCAACTCCTCAGCACATTCGTGATGTGAGAAGCTTTCTTGGGCTGTGCTCATACTTCCGGCGTTTCATAAAAGGATTCTGTAACATGGCACGTCCACTGCAAGAACTTTTGCAGGGAGACGCCAAGTTTTACTGGGATGAAACTAAAGAAAGATCTTTCCAGGCACTTAAGGAGGCTCTAACTTCCGCACCAGTTCTAGCCTTATACGACGAGAATGCAGAAACTGAACTTCACACTGACGCCAGCGGTTATGGGATCGGTGCAGTGCTTGTGCAAATTCAGGAAGGTGCTGAGAAGGTGATAGCCTATGCATCAAGAGTATTCTCTAAGCCCGAGATAAACTACTCTACAACCGAGAAAGAATGCCTCGCAGTTGTCTGGGCTATCAACAAGTTTCGTCCGTATTTATTCGGCAAACCTTTCACCGTCGTAACAGACCACCATTCTTTATGTTGGCTAACCAGCTTGAAGGATCCATCAGGTCGACTAGCAAGATGGGCACTTAGACTTCAAGAGTACGACGTCACGGTGGTATTCAAAAACGGACGCAAACACAAGGATGCCGACAGCCTTTCAAGGAATCCTTTAATAGAACACAACAGCATGAATGGAATTTCAGCCCTCGCTGAATTAGGTGACGTTGCAGCTGAACAGAGGGAAGATTCAGAGTTATTAAGAACCATAGACGCCTTGGAGAAAGGAGAACCGGCCAAAGGAGGGTTTCAATTGATAGATGGGACATTGTATAAGAACAACTACGATCCACTAGGCCCCAAGTGGCTTCTGGTCGTTCCAGCTCATCTCCAGCCAGCTATTCTCAAGTATTTCCACGACGCTCCAATATCCGGTCATCTGGGATTTGTGAAGACCCTGGACCGAATCAGACGCAGGTATTACTGGAAGGGTCTCTACCGATCTGTCAAGCATTATGTGAGTCACTGTAAAGAGTGCCAGCGACGGAAACATGTGCCGCAATTACCTCCAGGTCATCTAGTACCAATTCCACCTGCAGCAGTTCCATTCCACCGAATTGGGATCGACCTTTTGGGGAGGTTCCCGAAGTCGACAACCGGTAACCGATGGATAATAGTCTGCACCGACTACCTCACGCGCTACGCTGTCACCAAACCTGTGCCGACTGCAGAAGCTCCAGAGGTTGCAAAATTTCTAGTAGAAGACATTATTTTGAAGCATGGAGCACCACGTGTGATGATATCCGATCGTGGAAAGGTATTCCAGTCAAGACTAGTATCAGAGGTCATGTCAAGATGCGACGTTGTCCACAGGATGACAACTGCATACCACCCTCAGACAAACGGTCTCACAGAACGCTTCAACAAGACATTAGCCGATATGCTGTCGATGTATGTGGATGTTGAGCAGAAGGATTGGGATACAATACTGCCAGTGGTCACATTTGCTTATAATACAGCAAGGCAAGATACGACAGGCTTCACTCCGTTTTTTCTGCTCCATGGCCGTGAAGCTGAGACCACAATGGATACGCTGTTCCCATTCCAGCCGGACGACACTCAGGATGACTATATAAAACAGCTCATTACCAGGGTCGAAGAAGCAAGACAGCTGGCTCGCATACGAACACTGGCCACCCAGGAGAGGGACCGTCAGCGGTATGACGGCAAGCACCGACCTGTTGCGTACAACCCAGGAGATCTCGTATGGATTTTTACCCCTGTCCGGAAGGTTGGGCTATCAGAAAAGTTACTGAAGCGGTACTTTGGTCCGTATCGTGTCATACGCCGCCGGTCAGACGTCACATACGAAGTCGAGGATTATGAGCCGTCTTCGAAACGACGAAAGCGAAGGGACATTGTTCACGTCCTCCGCATGAAGCCTTACTACAATCCTGACGAGCAGCTAGGCACAACCAGCTTCTTGTTCAAGGACTCTGAGGACGGTTTGGATACTGAGGAAGTCGGACAGGAAGATAATAGTACAAACAGGAGGGGCCCTCCAGAACTGCCATACAGAGGACCCACGACAAGATCAAGATCCAGGACACTTCAGCGTGCCCCAAAAGAAATCTAACAGCGGGACGCTGTTTTCCTCAGGAGAGGGAGCAATGCCGCATGAACGCCAGTGTACCGTCTGCCAGCATGGCGCAGCGGGTAGCGTCACGAATTGCGGTACCGAAGGTCGCCGGTTCAATCCCGCCCACTGACAAAAATTATTTAATTCTGTTTATTATTTCCAGAAGATTCTACATGTTTCCTAAGGTCACTTGTAACTTCTACACATTTCATTTGTTAACTACTCTTGTAATCTCTAGTACGTTCTATCTGTGTATAAATAGAAGAGCATTCTGCCCAAGAGGCAGTCAGTGCTGCGTGTATGTTTGAGTTCTCAATAAACCTGTTCTCAGTTTAAGTGCTGTGTTCATTGACAAGTAACCTTCGAATTCACACCTGTCCCGGTTCCCAACGCGGGGACAATATTTCTGAACACGTTATGAGATTTTAAAACTGTTCTGCTCAATTATCTAATGTTCAAGATTAACCACCTAGAATTTTTTGTGTTTATGGGGCATCCACTTTCGGTCCCACGGTCAGCTCAAAACTTTGATCGACAGTAATAACACGACCTGATAGTAAAGGTGGCGAAATTAAAAAGTAGCATGCTGGATTTTTCCATGTTGTGATCATAATTGCACCCAATGAATACTAATGTTCAGTTTGAAATTAGTAGATTGCTCCAAAAACCTATGTCATATCTAGAGGTTGAGATCTCGCCTGAAAAAAAAATAGTATTGGAATTTCACAGTCAATAACGCTATGTATATCTAGTATCTATCGGTTACTTTCTGAACTGAGGAGGTAGAGGATTTAGGTACACTTAAGTCATAAGGCATACTTTGACGAATATGCTCTAACTTCACATTTGTTATTGCAGTTTTTTTACATAAAACATAAGAAATCTTCAAGGTAGACGTCAATAGCTTCAATTCCTCAGTTACCCTTCAATGTATGATGGACATCGTGGTTCTTCATTTGAGCATCCTTACATATAGTCGTTATCGTCCTCTGGTGGGTATCGGTGAAATATAAATATTCTCGTCTACACATATTAATTGAAATTCAGTGTGTAAATTTAAACTGAGAAACAGGAATGATCAGCCTATTTTAAAATGTTTCGGAAGGAGTTATAATTTTTCGAGTTTTGTTTATCTTTTTGGTTTTATTCTGAACAATATAAAAAATTAAACCCTAAGCTAAAGGATGAACATGTTACCAACTTGGAATAAATGCACAGAGATTAGTTAGCAGTTCTCATGAACTGTGTTTATTTAGATGTTGATGTCAAAGAGAGCTATAAACGGTCTTTATGTAATACCTATATTTTCCGTACTATGCCTTCATTATAAGTGTCGATATAATTAGATACTAATTCCTCTGCAGCTAGTATTTTGTACTGAAGTTCCGAATGCCTCTAGGATATTTTAAACTAGTTATATACGGTAAAAGAGGATTCTTGGCTAACGTAAGGATGTGTGCTTCGATTTAAGTGACAAAATTCGATTAGCAAACGATTTTCATCTGTCATCTTGTTCCCAATTTTTAGGAAACAATGTACAGAAAAGTTATAGCTGAATTCATGACCAGTTCTAAAGTACACTTTTAACAATGTTTTACTGTATTCATTTGAAACTTTCACCATAACAAGAATGAGTAATTATCTTTTCTGCTTTCGTGTTGCAATTCAGTGATGAGCTTATAAAATACAATTTGTAGTGCAATAGTTGCGAATTAATATTCTACTTATTCCTTTTATCTTTGGCAATAAATTTTTAGCTTTTAAAATACCTCTATACGTCCTGTTTCAAACACCATGATTTTATTATTTTTTCCAATTATTACAGGACAATAATGTTAAAATTAAAAACCAAATCTGTTTACTTGTTTTTTTTTTTTATTTTCTGACACCGTTTTGCTATCATGTTACTTTCTTTAAAATTACAATTTTCTTTCATTTTAATGAAGTACAAAATGCAAGTTAAAGGAAATTTAATCTAGTAAATCATGCTTGTGGCCAGTAAGTCCAATTGTAAGACCAAGGTCTTAAAATTGTTTCTGCAAGCTACGATGGAACAATCTGCAAGGCGTTATTTAAATGGAGTCAGTGGCATTGGCTAAAGTCACAAGCTGAAAATCGAAGCGTGCTTTACAGCAAAGAATTAATAACAAATGAAGGAATTATTCTCAAAACTTTTGTGTGATATTATGCGCAAGATGTATATGGAAGAAAATAAATGGTACTGTAGGAAGTGAACAAAATATTTATTTAAGAAATAAGTTTTAAAGGATATGATCTCCTCAAAGCAGGGTTGTGGAAATTGATCTAAGAAATCGTCGTATACTAAAAAGTAGGCTTTTAAAAAACAAGCCCATCAGGAAATATGTTTCGCTTACGAGTAATGAAGAATTAAATAGAAAAAAACAGCTCACTGTCAGCATGTTTAATATAAATTGCATCTCAGTTACTAAGGAAATGAAGATGTTAGTGACTACTATTTTATGTTGCTTCAAATAGTACCTTCAGGAGAAAACTATCCACTTATTAGTGAACAATAGTGCAGAAGGTTTTTTAACAAGCCATATATCCCTTTATATTAACCAAAAATCTATGAAAAGAGGTGTCATTTTAAAGCTTATGGTCTCCACTTTGGTCACATCATATTTAAGAAAGGAATTTTTCTGAATTTGACCCTTAAAGGACAAAAATGTTAATATTCTAAAAAGCTGTTTTTGGTCACAAGCCATTTATATACCTGTATATCTAACTGAAATAGTTAAATGAAGTATAATTTTAAAGATTAAGATCTTCTCTTCCGTGACATCATATATTAATACAGGAATTTATTGAAATTCGTTTCTTTTTTTTTTTACTTATGGATTTACCCCTCGTCGACGTCGAGTCATTAGACGTGGGATGGGACTGGGGACAAGGAACGGGAATGAATTCGGCCATGGTTTTTTAATAAAGCATCCCGGCATTTGCCTGGAGTGATTTGGGTAAAACCATCGAAACACCCAAATCTGGATGCCCGGACGGAGATTCGAACGGCGTCCTATCGAATGCGAGGCCAGATCGTTAAACACTCACTACCACTCGGTTCGATTCTTAAAGGGCAAAAGTATCAATATTTCTGCAACACGGTTTTGTGTCAAGAGCCATTTATCTCCATCATATTTAACCGATGTAGATAATTGAGGGTATCAGTTTAAAGATTAAGGTCTCCGCCGTTGTCACATCACATTTAAGAAATGAATTTTCGGAATTCGGCCTTAAAGGGTAGAATTACCATTATTTCCATAACGTATTTTTAAACGAGTTCATTTACAGGTATTTCCTTTGATATTTAACCAAATCGAGAAATGAGGTATATTTTAGAGAGAAAAGTTCTATGTTTTGATCAAAATCATATTTAAGAAAAGATTTTTTTTTTATTTGACCCTTAAAGGGCAAAATTATCATTATTGCCGTAACTTTTTTATTACGAGCCATTTATCTTCCTTCATATAAAAACCGAAATAGAAAATGAGCTATCATATTAATGATTAAAGGTCTCCTCTTTTTAAAACAAGAACGAAAATTTTTGAATTGACCCTTAAAGGGTAAAAGTAATATCTGTGAATGTCGCGCGTATGAGACAGTTCAGCTTAAAACCAATTATGAAGGAACACACTCTACTTCGTTTTTATACAATTGCCAACTAATTTGTAATAATCATGTCGCGAATGGCAGAAGACATGGCATTAAATAAAGCCAGACCTAGCTAAGCCTCCGTTAGAAAACTCGTCTACAGTGGCGCAGCTAGAAAATCTATTGTATCGTAGCTACATGCAGGATTAAATTTCACAGAACTGCTACCTTACCACGTAGAACAATTCTCCCACTGCATAACTAAAAAATAAGCCACTGTTATATGTCTGTATTCTATTTATTGTATTCTTTTCATAGTAGTACCAAATATCGGAATGAACAGTGTTTAGTAACAATAATAAATGTTGCTTTGGTATAAAGGAAATTAATCCATATCCGTCAATTTTCTATCCAGCTGAAACCTTCAGTTACTTTCTCTTACACTCTCATCTGTCTACGCTCTGTTCTTCCTCTGTTAAACTATACCAATATCTCTTCACTCTGAAACCAAATCAATGTTCCAAATTTGCTGGTAAACTAGTATTTTATTAGGTTGTTTTCATCTACTCTTCGGTCTCCATCCGTCTCAAACTTGTTCATGATCCTGACCTATAACAGCAGCATACAAACATTTTCTGTTACAAAGTTGTTTTTTT